>CM039122.1:58503968-58670432 GCA_022036555.1 Microstegium vimineum
TAAATTTTAATAATTCTTTCTAGAATTTTGGTTAAAGTTCAAAATATTTGACTTAAAATAATTCTAGAAAAATAGAGGGAGTATACAGTGGTGGTGGTGGTGATTTTTTCTCGTAATAGGTGAACTAGTCTGTCTACCAGGAGGATCGAACCTGGGCCTTGCTGCCAGTTCCTTCGTTTCAGGAAAAATAAAAGCCGCCGGTTTTGTTGTGACTACTAGCGAGAGTGAATTGATCACCAAGTCTCTGGAGTACATGTCCGAGTTGTCCATGTCAGAATTCAGAGAACGTATCCGTTGTGTTGGCATGGAAAGCAATTCTCAAAACGCAAGGCATGAAGACGAACTCACCCATCTAAATAATTATTCTCGAGCATGGTAATTAGAATGACACAATACAAGGATGCTAGGATGTCATGCAAATCTGAACGTCATCTCGGCGGCACGCTGCCTGTATGGCCATGCATGCTATCAGTATGTCACCATGCGGGCGGCGGCGGCGGTGGGCGGCGTGCAGAGGTAGCCGCACAAGCACTGGCCTTGGACGCTCTCTGTGAGGCAAATTCCAGTGCCCTTGAGCTTGGTGAAGCAATCGGCGTTGCACGCCTTTTTGTCGCAGCCTCTGTTGGATAAGACCTTCCAACACATGTGCTGGAACGGACTCGTGTTCTCCACCGAGCTCGGCGCCGGCGCCGGCGCCGTGCTTGTGCAGATCCCTGCAGGTAGAAATGGAGATCAGATCACTACGGTATTATTGCTATGAACATCACTACGGTATTATTGCTATGAACGACGCTATGGTCGTGTTTAGTGGAAAGCCAATGATCCTGCTTATGGATAGTTACCTATTGACAACATCGCCATCACCATGGCAAGGACGAGGAGGCAGTGGCGAAGCTAGAGAAAATTTGAGGGGGGTGCACTTGTCTTGTAGGTGCATAGACCTATGTCATGAGGGGTGCCAATATGGTGAAAATTTGATTAATATAACTGTTTTTTAAAATTTTAGGGGGTGCATAGGCACCCCCTAGTCAACACAGAGCTTCGCCCCTGCGAGGAGGAGTGCTCCATGGAAATGGTTGGTTCTCATGCCTGGCCGGTGTGGTAAGCTTGTTTAGGGATGCAGTTGTTTGATGGTTTTGCTGTTTTCAAATGCCTATGATTCTGATCGGTTGAGGTTGGGGGTATTTTTATACTGGAAAATTCAAGATTTGAGATCATCATTTTCTCTACTAATTTCATTTAGATAATCGGCTTGGAGTAACTAGTTATGAGGTTCCCGCAAAACTTGAAACAATTTTAGCAAATTATGGTTCTTGTCAGTATACTTATAGCGTAGTATTGATACTTCTTTCTTTGGGTGTCAAGCAGTATAGATACTTTTAATTGCTGCTAAACAAAACTATGATCTATTTATTACATCCTAATTTTTGCTACTCCCTCCATCCACAAATATAAGGGGACTTGAGATTTACATGACAGATTAAGCTAGATAAGAAAATACACATGTATCACGGCGCATACCCATGTTTTGATAGGTAGTACTCCCTCTTTTGCAAAATAAAAAAAAATAAAAAAAAATGATGTTCTCTGATTCTAAAAAAAGTAATTCACCGTATAATTTCAAAAATGGGAAGCAAGGAGAGAAAAACTCAGGAATGAAAAGCCCTTCATGGAGAATTAAGTGGTTTATTCAAATGACAATTGCTCTCCTTGAGAAAAGTGTGAGATCCTAAGAAAACTTGAGTTTCTAATCTTGCCCTTACAAAGTTCCCGCCTCCTCACTCCTCAGGAAATGGAGTCACGTTTTATAGCCTCTTGCCTCTAGCATTGTGGTTGGGGTGTCTTCAGTTCTTTGATCCGTGGGCCAAACTAGAATGTTTTGGATCAAATAGCACGCCTAGTAACTGGGCCAGGTTCATCATTAGCGATCCCCCTCTTCATAGGTAGATTTACGTCTCCGCTTTCATTGGACTATGACACAGTGCTCCCTGTCATGCTTCTTTTAACATCACTGGAGCACTAGCACATCATAAGAACTCAAATGGGCAAACATGTTGACTCCATGCTTAAATACGGATGAGACTCTACGAGCGGTGTTGAAACATGCTTATTGAGAAACTCACAAACGCTTAATCCCCTATACCAAAATTACCATGCGACACCTGAGTCGATCCAGCTAGGGACCAAACTCGAGCAGGTGCCGCTTGGTAAATCAGGATGCTAAGACGTGAGAAAACATCTTGAGTGTGATCCCTTCCAAAATCCATTCAACTAGCATCTTCGATTTCATGTGGTTCTTGAGTTCTTCCCCTTTTGATCTTTCTAGTGTAAACCCCAATTTAAGAAAAGATTTATTCAATTCATGGTGAATCCCGGATCTTTGTGTTGATCTTTTTGGATTACATTAATTCACCATGAGGTAGTCAACTTTTCTACCTAGTTTCATAATGTCGTTCTTCCTAGTATGATATATATCGCTTTTGTAGTGGATGCAATTGGCAGGATTCATGGAGAAAGGAAGAGTAGTCACACTAAACTATGGAGCAACTGATTCAATCCATGAAGGTAGTAACAACTGATAACTTTTATTCTGGCAACTTAAGGAGAGTAGTAAAGTTAACGGGGTAAATCCTTTAATATACAATACTATTAATTTTGACCTTGCTACATTCCATCGAAACAATGTCCTATAAATGACAAAGAGCAAAAACGAGCATGCTAAATGTAAATGGTCACATGTTCTAATATTGACATACAAGGCTTGTTTGCTTCGTGCCTCCCAGGCACCGTGATGGCCAGGCAGAGCTCCCAGACGTCCGATTTTGGACGCATGGGGCCATGGGGCCAGGATCGCATGCATGGCAGGAAGTTTGTCTGCAAGGGCACCATCCTCAAGCCAGTTTGGGCCATTTCCCTGCGGAAATCGTCGCTGAGCAGGCGTCTTGGAAGTAGTTTGGGCCATGTTCACAAAAAAGGTAGTAGTTTGAGCCAACCTTGCCCGCCATGCTATCTACAACGAATCAACCGGGCTTGTTTGGACTAGTACGTGCCAAGATAGAGAAGAGAAATAATGAAAGTTAAGTGTTGTGTTTATTCAGACTTATTAGAATAATCGACCAACCAAACCTGCATGCAACAGCAACACAATAAACATGGCGAGTGGCACTAGTGTCACGACATCGGTCTTCATCTTTCTCGTTGGCGCAACTGCTTGGTTTTTGCTTGTATGTATCACCGGGTATCCCTTGTCGGCAAGGGGTTATAGGGATGTATTTACCCTTGGTATCAGTGTTAATTAATGTATATATATTCATGGTCATAATGTGAGCTTTTGAAACTGCTTTTGACGGCTAGCTATTTTAGGGGTTCATTAAATTGTTTTTAGTTATTATTCTCTTACGTATAGCCTAAATTAAAAAAATGATTATTTTCTATACTCAGTAGTGGGATTTACAAATTTATTTACCACGTCTATAATTGGTTTTGCAAAATTGTCATGCAGACTCTTTGCCCATTGGATCTCGAAACCTAAAGAATTGTAAGGACATAGATCCAAAAAAACCTTATCTTTTAGAGCGAGGTTGGTAAATCGATGGAGAAAGCTAACAAATATGCTCTTAACTTTTTTAGCCACTTGAAAAACTCGTTCATTTATAAATTATTTTTCTCAAACTCTTGGAGATACTCCTACCAAGACCACACAAGCAGTAATGAAGACGAGCTCATCTATCAGGTGATAATTAGTACTAGTGCTGCTATGGAGCCCATAACACATTGCATTGCATGCCACACATCACTGGTAAAACATGCGGCCTCTTAGCTGTTTATGTTTGTTGTAGTTTGTCATGTTGTTGTTTGCTTATGTCGCATGCAGATTATTCTGGTAGAGTTGTTTAAGTTGTGGTAGCTATTGGTTTCTATCATAAAATCTTTCAAAGACATAGTTTGTCTAGTCCAAATATTTTTCTTTATTAATATAATTGGTAGATTTTCTATCTGATTTGTTATAAAAAACAAACCACTAAAAAATACTATCACATCACACAAATCTCATCGTCTTCCTGGCAGGATGCTTATGTATGCATGACCTATATTAGATTCAGATGTCACTGGGCGGTGACTTGCACATGTAGGAACACTGGCATGCCCCACGGATGCATAACCCGTCACCCTTTAGCTGGCTAAAGCATTTGTTTTCGCACGTCGTCAAGGTCTTATCATTGCAGCCGTGGGAGTAGAGAACCTCCGAACACATATCCTCTGGTGGGAACACATATCCTCTGGTGGTAACTCCTCCTTGCCTGGCCCTGGCGCGGTGCAGATCCCTGCAGGAAGAAATGGATATATATCTATCACACCCAATATTGCTATTGAAGTATGGACAAATGCTCTGGCCTCTGGTGGTGTTCATGTATGATATGAAAAACTCTTGGTCCTGCTTATAGGGACATATAGTTACCATTTGACAGCATGGCCATCACTATGGCAACAACAAGGAGGAGTGCTCCATGGCTAGTTCTCATTGCTAGTCGGTGTAGTATGAAGCCTAGCTAGAGCCTCGAGGTGGAGTTGTTTAATTCAATGGTTTTGTTGGAGATAGTTTCTGAAAGCCTATGCATTCTTATGGGGTATGGTGAGGGTAGCTTTATAGTGGAAAAGCAAGGTTTAAGCTCTCATTTTCTTTCGTCATTTTATTGAATTCTCTTATTTTTGGTCATTTTGTTGAATTAGATAAGAAGACTTTGAGTAACTGGTTGATTGATTATTGTAAAAATTAAAGCATTCCACCAATTCATGGTTCTTGCCCTAACAAAATACAAACACTATAGATGATACTTTTTATTTCTTTCCAAAGCAGTATACATAGCAAGCTACTTTTAATGTCTGCCAAAGAAAGCTATGATATATTAAGACAACAGATTACAATAACTACATTCCTATTTCTCCTAATAAAACTTAAGGAATTGAAGTGGATGTAGCTCCAATCACCGTAGTAACAGTCACGTTGTGAGGTAGGTGAAGTATGCATTGGCACAAAAAACGCATGAATTGGACAACTAAACATCACACTAGGCATGTGTTCACCTAACCTAAATGGTTATCGGTCACCTATAATTTAACCATTTATTTAGGCTGAATGGTCGATCAAATAGAAGAAATGAAGACAAAATAGACACGACTGGCTACAATATATAACATTTAAATGGATTAAACGACCATCTAACATGGGAGCTTGAGTTATGTACCACAATGCACTAGCCTAATCGCATGGAAGTGTATATATATTCTAACACATGCCATTAGAGTAATACATGAATATCAGTACCACCCGTTGGACCATCGCAAGTAGTTCGACGCTCCGAATTTTTGCGTTATCCCCCCGCGGGTTCACTGTTTGACAGTTAACCTTTCACTTGTTTCCGTACACCGCGCCGCCCGCAACCGCCGTCGCGCTCGCCCTAGCTCCGCCAGCCTGCCCACGCCGCCTTCGCCGCCGGTGAAATTCTCATCGGAGCTCTGCCGCATCTCCACCACACCCCCGCGCCACCGCAAAAGCAGAGCCGCCGCCTCCTTCACCAAGTTCGCCGTCGAGGGTCCCTCCTGTCGGCGACCAAGCTCGGCAACCTAGCCCTACCCCCACTCCACCACCTTGCCAAGCAAAGCCCTACCCCATTATTCATATTTCACCAAGTAAAAATCACTTAACCCCCTAGGGTTTGTGAGACGGAACCTCTTAAGATAGGGCCCACTTGTCAGGATTAACCACTTAATCCCAACAGATGATCCAAACCTTAATTAGCCCATCAGGTGTCGCCACTTTGCAGCGGGTCATCCACCTCTTTCCGAACAGGATCACCTCATTACAATCATGACAGAAGTAATACAAAATTTTTATATTACATCAAAGTAGCGGAAATTTAAAGTCATATTACAAACCATAAGTTTTGAAACATAACTTAGTGTCATACGATAAAGATATATCAAGCTGCTGATAGCGAAGGAACAGATAACCGAGTTACTCTTGCCCAAGAGTCAGGCAAAGACAGTTTATTCTTCATCTTCATCTACACTGACCACGGTCATGCAGCAAGGAGCCACACAAACCGGGTTGTGATCCTCATTTGCAACAGGGGTTAACAAACCCTGAGTACGGGAGTACTCCACAAGACTTATCCGACAAAGAAAAGTATTTGGTGGACAAAACAGTATGCAAGTCATAGGATTCAAGGTGTGGTTTGCAAGAATCAAGTATTTTGCATAAATGAGCACTTATAAAAAGAATTGAAATCATTTATGTTATCCATAAGATTACTCAAGTATCGACCTGGAGGTATGATCGATGACAGGGTAATAAACATCCACGAAGGGATCCAACAAGTATCCAGTTAAAGTGTATTACTACGCGGTAGAGGACATGGTCATGTTTCCATATCCGAGGAACACGACGATTCGAACCGGTTTATCCCAACTGGGGCTTCCCTATTACACGACATATACAACCGCTTAAAGCACACATATGACTACCTTTCCCTGGATCCTCTAGCCAAGACTGGGGTTCCACCACCCGAGAGCACAGTACACCTCCATCCAGTTCGCTAACTTGGAGGGTACACACTACTCTCACCATCTCTCCACTCCCAGTGCGGGTTAACCGTTCTTCAAGCGAGAATAGCTAGAGTCCAGCTTCCCGGAGTATGTGATAGGTACTCCAAAGTCACAACCCTTGGACGTCTACAACGGACGGTTCCTAATCGACACAGGTGGAAAGAACCCGCTCACCAGATATCCACATCTGGTGGCTCTCCAACACCGTGTCCGCCCGGTCTCAGATTATTACTTCCATCAAGAGGACATAGCCATTTGCCGCAGCAATCCGCTATTCATCTCGAAAACAGAACCATTGCCAAAGCAAACAGGTTAACACCTATGCTCGCAGATGACAGGAAATCATTTGACTCTATCGGTCTAAGCATTGCTAAGCAGCATAAAGCAACAATCGTATTTTTAAAACGGTATCAAGGTACAGGAATGAATAATTCAAGAACAGGCTATGCATCAAGTAGGAATTTGATTGAATACCGTAATGCAATAGTATAAACATAAGTGTATTTAAAGCAATCATTTTAAATACAAGGAAGTGTTTGAATGCACCGGGGCTTGCCTTGGTTGGAGGGATAAACGAACTCGGGCTCAGATTCGAGAGAGAAAACCTCTTCACGGAGGTATCCAACCCAACCAACGAACAATCTACACGATATAATGACATGTCTTAGATGATGCTGGAATAGTAACATGATGCTCAACTCAAACAAGCATGCTCTTAAGAAAAGATTAAAACAGATTACACCTTGAGTACCACTTCCCTTCATGAAGGAAAGCAACACTAGGTTAGAAAGCAAATTAGTTAGACCCTATTTATCTTGATTATCTAAGTTAACACTTACATCCAAAAGAACTGAGCAAGCATCATTACATCGAGCATGTCCAACTTGTGTTTGTCACTAGACAATGACCATATGTATCAAATAATCCAAAATCACTCAAAGCCTAAAGTTAAAAAAGGGTTTCTAAACATTTTACAATTAAACAGGGCATAACTACATGATTAAAAACAATTGAACTAAACAGGAACAACCCTTTACAAACCCTCTGAAGGCTAGGTCTCGACCGTTAGCGGCACAGACGCTCGAGCGACAGCGCCGAAGACCACAAACACGTCGACGAGTCACCGTCGATGACCAAACCGAACGGCTACCCCTCGAACTTGCTTCGGCTTGCCGAGCCGAACCCAACGAGGTACGCCACGACTCAAACAAACCTTCAGAGACACCTCATCGAGGGTGCTAACGGTCGGACAGGGCTCGACCGATCGCACACCATCGAGAACAGACCTCGATCGAAGAACTAACCCTCGATCGCTGACGAGAGACCTCGGTCGAAAGAAATGAGACTTCGATCGATGAAGAAAGACCTTGATCGATGAAACTGGGCCTCGACCGACCCTCGATCAGAGAAGCTAGGCCTTAGTCGACGCAACTAGGCCTCGAACAGAGACGCTAGGCCTTGATTGACACTCGATCAAGAGGCTAGGCCTCGATCACGACTCAGAGGACAACTGCGAGCAAGACGCCCAACAGAAAGCAAGACTACAAACTACTCAGCTGACCTTGTCGACGGCAATGGCGGTGAACCGAGCTCGACCGCACACATACCGACAGACACAGGCCTCGATCGACCCTCGATCAGAGACGCTAGACCTCGATCAGATGTCGATCTACCCTCGATCGAAACAACCAACAACTCCAGCAAGCTAAGCGGACTCCAAACAACGCGAAGCGCAAGCCAAACGAACACAGAGCTGAAAGCAACACCCTCGACGACGGCACTGGCGGTCGACGGAGATCTGCGCGACGCGCGCCGAAGAGAACATGCACGCGCTCGAGGGCAACTACCCCTCGAGACGGACTCAGGATGGCTAGGCGAAGCTAGCGCGAGACTTGGATCTCGAAAAGACCAACTACAGCGACTCGATGAAGAACACACCGCCGCGCCGAACAAGAACAGCGGCGGCGCTCGAGGACAGAGCTCTAAGGCTCGATTCAAGGATAAACGAGTAGAGCGAAGAGGTCGAGGAGCTCACCCTGGTCACAGAGCACAAGCAAGCGTGGCCGGAGATGAAGCAGAGACGACTGCCGATGGAGAACGTGCCGACGGAGACGAAGAACTGCGCGGCAACAAAGATGTTCCCGGAGCTATGGTCCACCATTTGCAAAACGGAGAACCTTGACACTTCAATTCAATTCCACATCACTTATAAATTGTCACTAATTGTAATTCTCAGTTGGTGAAACCCCTTGTGGAGTGTGATTCGGAGTTTGGTTTGCATTGATTAGTACGCTCGCTTATCTCAGGTACCATGACAGTATTTCTTTCTATCTCTTATCTCATATGCTTGCTTCCATACGGTATCTCATCCCTAGATTTATATATGCTTATATATCCTATCTATTCTATCTAGCAGTGTCAGTGGCAGTGAAACTCGGGGCAAAGCTCGAGAGTATGGATTGAGGCAAAGCTTCATAAGGGTCAGTCCTGCTTTCTATCAGTGGCTCAGTTATTGACATTTGCATTGTGACAGTGGTTCTAGTGACTGGCAGTGGTGTTCTTGACAGTTGGGCAGTGTTTCTGGCAGTGGTTCTATTTGTTGATCTTGTCAGCTGTCAGTGATGGGTCGTGCTCCAGCTGTCAGTGGTTCTGGTGGTGATGATACTCCTCTCCTCCTCGTCCTCCTCCTAGGGACAAGGGGAAGAAGCTGCTTGTTGAGAAGCCAAAGAAGAAGAAGTGCAAGCTCACAGATGCAGAGCAGGAAGAGGCAGTAGCAGATGCAGCGGACCGCGCAAAGCGAGGTGGTCGCCGGGGCTCAGTGCGTATCGGCGTCCCTTCGCGGGTTCCTCCTACTCAGACAGAGTCAGAACAGTTGCCTCTCCGACAGAGCCATTAGTGACAGCGGATGAGACTCGAGCAGTGGACACCTCTACACGTTCCACCCGTGCTTGGTTACCTCGTGCTGTTTCCCGCACCGAGGCACTGAAGCGTGGTGATCATCCACCACAGGCACCTGCTCCTACTCCAGCTCCAGAGCCCGCAGTTCACCTTGACTTGAGGGGGATCACAACCAAGCAGGTTCGGAAACTTCGATTCATTGAGCTTGAGAGGTGGTGCCTAGATCAGCGTGACCCCAGAGCTACACCGGGATGGCACACACCTCTTATGGAGGATTTCTACACAGCAGCTAGGCTTGCCAACATCCAGCTACACCCACACAGAGTCTGTTCCTTAGAGAACATAGTGGCGATAGCTGGGGAAGAGATCAGTGACCACCTTACCTACCTTCCAGGACTCGCCGACCTTTTTGGTCGTTCAGGCGGCTTTGTTGAGCATTGGGTCAGAGAGTTCTATGCCTCTGTCTGGATTGAGCCTAATCATAACTACATGCAGTATACCTTCAGAGGCATTCCCTACAGACTGTACTTGACTCAGCTTAGAGAGACTCTCCACCTCACCGTGTCAGATACTTGTCTACATGATGATTGCTACACAGGCCTTCAGTTGCCACGTCGTGCTCGCGGTGGTATCACTCTTCTAGCTCAGAGGATTGCTCCTATCTTCAGGCAGCCATTTGGGGAGGTAGTCCCCGTACTCCAGCTGAGCTTACCCCCCTTGCTCATCGGTTGAATGAGATCCTTCGCCGCACCTTGTTGCCTCGCACCGGTTTCAAGGAAGGTTTGACAAACCTACATCAGTTCCTTCTTCTTGCTTTTGTCACCCAGACTCCGTTCGACATTGCAGACTTCATAGTGGCAGAGATAGAAGATTGTATTTCAGATGGCTTGAGAGTTAGGCGTCAGATGCCTTATGCTCACTGGATCAGTTCGATTCTAGCTCAACGGCTTGTGATAGTGCACCCTAGGATTCAAGACATCCTTGACCAATCCGAGTCTGAATTTCCAGAGTATAAGATCATATCTTTAGTTGACAGCCGCTTGGGCAACCAGGCACTTCGACAGGTCAGGCTTCAGACAACACCAGCAGATATGGCCGATGTTGATGCTTAGGATGAGACAATTAGAGGTGTTCAGCAACAGGAGCTTGAGGAGCTTGCCACTCACGAGGCAGAGGGTACAACAGTTGACACTTCTTCTGACAGCTCCGACGTAGACTACCACCCTATTCCTTCTATGTCCGCAAGGGCTCACGACGCAGAGGCTGGTGGCTCTGGTACAGAGTCTACTTCAGAGACCTTGATGCTGACGCTTATTGATAGGATTCAGGAGCAGCAAGGCTCCCTTGTGACAGCCGTCATCCAGGTCCAGCAGAGACAGGACGAGCTCCAGCGACAGTCACAGGAGCGTCATGAGGAGCTGCAGCTACAGGTTCACCAGCGTCACCTCGAGGTTCAGCAGCAGATGTTAGCCATGCAGCTTGAGTCCCAGCGGATGCAGCTTCAATCTCAGCAGTTCCAGGCTCAGAACATGGACATCATGGCTCAGATGATGAAATGGATGGGTATGCCTGCGATTGAGTTTCCTGGTGCTCCACAGATCCAGATGATGAGTCAGACTTAGCCGTCCCAGACAGTTGGCCCCTCAGCGCCTCACTTTCCAGCTCTTGGTCCCGCTATGGGATCTCAGCAAACCGGTGGCCCTTCAGTGGCACCGCCAGTGTCAGCCGGACCGTCAGTCACTCCCACCCCCGCCGTACAGTCCAGTGGACTTCAGGGTGCCGGATCGACCACCCCGTTCCAGTCTCTGGCGACACAGGTTACTCAGTGGTTGGACACCCTTGGGCCGACACAGCAGTTCACTCCACTTACTACCGGCTTCACGCCGATGTCAGCTTCCCGAAGATTGTCTGCTCGTGACCTCTCCGCGTCGTTCAGTGACGTTACCGGGCAGCCGTCCCCCACTGGTGAGGAGGTAGCAGCCGAGATAGTAGCAGAGCTCGTGTCACCGACCGCGGGTCAGCATCTTTCTTCAGTTGCTTCGTCAGAGGCTACACTTGACACTCGGACTCCAGTTGGTTATACTCCTCCACATGCTATAGTGACAGATGCCACCGCTATTACCTCCAGTCCTTTGCAGCCTGAGCAGTCACCGGTAGTTGAGACTCTAGTTGAGTCAGTGCATGAGGCACCACCGGGTTCCACAGCTCTAGAGGCACCGACACAGACAGTGGCAGAGGATCCTACTCCTGCACCCGCTACAGTTCCAGACTCTACGGCAGCAGAGGCAGTCAGTTCGTCAGCTCCAGTCCCCTAGACCGCTTCACCTCCCGCTTCACAGACTCAGGGGGAGGACTCAGATGATGGTCTTGATGACTTCCGCCGCCTTGACCGTGCCGCGACTACTTCCACTCCGCCTCCAGACGCTTAGCTTTGGTGTTTTGACGCCCAAGGTTCTTTTGATGTATTTTATACTCTATCGCATCATGCATCATCGTTTACCGTCTTTATGCATTGTATGATATGTGTGTGATGGTTGAGACTAGATGGTTGTGTGACATGTGTGGACCTCTTATATTTATATCATGTCACTTGGTTATGCTATTGCTTCCGCGCTAATCTCTGATCTTTTGGTATAACATATCCCTTTGAAATCAAGTACTATGCTCAATTCATTTCATTTGTGCTTGTCATGGCTTGAATGGTTTAGGCATGTATTTGTCTTTCTAATTACTAACCCATGCCTATCTCATGTCAAGTCATGTTTTCTCTTATCAAAATTCACTCATACTCGAGCTTGTATTGTCGTCAATCACCTAAAGGGGGGAGATTGAAATCATGGTCCCTTGTGTTTAGGCAATTAACGACAATGCTAGGTCACTATGACTAACGTGTGTTTTGTAGAGGCAAAGTCATTAGAGTTAGGTCATTAGTGATGCTAGATGAATGGGCTTAATGGTATTCATGCCCACAAGATGGAAATCGTTTCGGTTTCAAAGGATGAAGATACAAGTTGAAGACTAGGCTAGTTCTTAGTGCTATGAGGTTGAGAAGGGCACTAAGTATAGACTAGGACTTTGTTTTTCCTTTGACCATACTATAAAGGGGGGTATGATGTTAGTAGCTTGACCTAGGAGAGTTTGGGAATGTTGGTGTGTGCACACTTGTCACAACTAGTCCTAGAGACCTTGCTATCAGCCCTTGGTTAGCCCTTGAGATGGTAGGAGCAAAACCCCTAGAGAAGACTTAGTGAAAAGAGTTGAAACAGGGGGAGAAAGAAGCTCTGGACCAGTTTGCCTAGGAGGCTCTGGACCAATGGAAGTGATCCGGTGGTCCTGCCTTAGGCAGTTCTCTGAGGAAGGTGCTCCGGACAACCTGTCTAGAGGGCACCGAACTAATGAAAGTAGTCCGGTGGCCACCTGGCTCTGAAAGGCTATCAGACAGTGCTCCGGAAAACCTGTCCGGAGGGCACCAAACTAATGGAAGTAGCCTGGTGGCCACTGTGTTCTTCAGTGAGTCTCAAAGGAGGCTCCGGACTAGTCCGACGATTCTAAGCAGAGTCCAGTATGCACCTAGGCTCCGGACCAGAGGCTCCGGACTAGGCACCGGACTATCGCAAGTAGTCCGGTGGTCCCTGTTCAGCGTTGGATTTGAATTGGACTACATGCTCTGGACCAAGAGTAATGGTCCGGTGGTGAGGCTCCGGACTAGTTCGGTGCTTTCGCAGAAAAGAGAAAAAGTAAGAAACGGCTAGTTTTGGAGGTGGGGACTATTTATAGTTGCCCTCCTCGTACAAGTGAGCTCTCTTGGCCATTGTTTCACCTGAGGAACCCTTGAGAGAGTTCTTGGAGAGCCAAGTGCCTAGTGAGGGAGAATTTGAGAGAGTTCATCTTGTTCTTCCCTCCTAGAGTGATTATGAGTGACTTGTGTGCATCTATCCACCTTCCTAGCCTTGAGTTGGTCAAGTGAAGTTCTTGTGCTTGTTACTCTTGGTGTTCGACAGCACCTAGACGGTTTGGTGGTGTTCGGAGGAAGTGATCGCCGGAAGATTGTCGGCGGCTCTTCTCCAAGCTTCTGTGATCGGTTGTGGGCGATTCACCGAGCCGGAGTGGCAAAGAATCAGCCCGTAGAGAGCACTCTACCCTTGCGCGGGTAGAGGGGGAGCTATACCTTGCGAGGTGCTCCAACGAGGACTAGGGGGTGTGTCGACACCTCGGGAAAACATCGTTGAGTCAAGAATTCCTTTCCCTAGCTCTTTACTTACTTGCATTACTTTCCGCCTTGTTCTTTCTATTCCTACTAGAATTGCATAGGTTGTCTTTCCTTTCATTGGCTTGCTATTGCTTTCTAGTTAGGATACACATTGCGGTAGGCACTAGGGGGTGATTGGCATCACTAGATTTTAATATTGCTTTAGAAATTTAAAAGAAGCCCAATTCACCCCCTCTCTTGGACATCTAGATCCTTTCAATTATATATGGTTCACTCCTTCCCCTCTCTCCTCCCCTTCCTACATATAACATCTTTGTCAATCCCCTCTTACCTCCAACAAAATTTGTTGATCCTGCTTCCTCCGTTGTTGGCCTGCTCCTAAATCCATCGCGCACAATCACCATCGAATAACCCCTTTGTCTTGAGAAGGTCATGCTCCCGTCACCGCTCATGGAGAAGACCAAAAAATGATGTGCAACCACCATAGGTATAGGCTCGTCCATGGTGGGGGTGAACACATGCTGTGATAACATTCAATATTTTCTCCATCACGATGATGACAAATGCTTAGAGTTGCAACCTTCAACTTCGAACTTTGTATTGGCTATTATACATTCAAGCACGTATGGAAAGATTTATGTTTTTATGCAATTATTTCAAAAGGCAGGATTTTGAAGAGTGTTGTACCCGTTAATCGATCTCAAGAAGCGGACCATGAGGATCACCGTCTCTATTGACTATTAATAGCCATTTCTGGATGCAGACATCTTTAAAAGTTTGGTGTTGTTATTTATTAAGATAGGTTAGTGTCCTAAGATGACCTCTTTATAAATAGCCGATTAACAAAGCATTTGTAAATGATCAACAGAGGCGGGTGTTTGCGTGAGACCCGTTTGATCATTTACAATGGCGGCTCCTAAAAACGTGACTGGTGATCAGAAACATGTTTGCAAAAATGCATTCCATCCGTTTTAAATTATAAGATATTTTAGTTTTATAGATTCTCAACTTTTGGAATGCATATAGATATATTGTTATGTCTAGTATGCGATAAAATAAACTCGAAATCTAGAACTGTCAAAAAGTCATATAGTTTGGGACTCCATCTGTCCCTGAAAAAAAACAATTCCTAGAATCCATGCGAGTTAACTTTGACTAATTTTATAGAAAAATATAATAATATCTATGATTTAAAATGAGCACCATGTGTTCTATGATAAATCTAATATACTACTTTTATACCATAAATTTAATACTTTTTCTAGAAATTTGGTTAAAGTTTAAAAAATTTAAAATCTATTCTTTCATAAATAGAGGGACTATACAGTGTGGTGGTGGTGGGTTTTTTTTTCTCGTAATAGGTGAACTAGTCTCTACGAGGAGGATCAAACCTGAGTCTTGCTGCTCTAGTTCCTTCGTTTCAGAAAAAATAAAAGCCGCCGGTTTTGTTCTGACTACGAGCGAGAGTGAATTGATCACCAAGTCTCTGGAGTACATGTCCGAGTTGTCCATGTCAGAATTCAGAGAACGTATCCGTTGTGTTGGCATGGAAGCCAATTCTCAAAACACGAGGCATGAAGACGAACTCGCCCATCTAAATAATTATTCTCGAGCATGGTAATTAGAAACAGTGCCGCTACAAAGAACAGAATGACACAATAACAGTGCCGCTACAAAGAACAGAATGACACAATCCGTAGCATGCCACACATATTTGACACTAGGAGGATATGCTAGGATGTCATGCAAATCTGAACGTCATCTCGGCGGCCCGCTGCCTGTATGGCCATGCATGCTATCAGTCTGTCACCATGCGGGCGGCGGCGGTGGCGTGCGGCATACGGGGGTGCGGCGGCGTGCAGAGGTAGGAGCACAAGCACTCGCCTTTGACGCCCCCTATGATGCGCATTCCAGCGCCCTTGAGCTTGGTGAAGCAGTCGGTTTTGCACGCCTTTTTGTCGCAGTTTCTGTTGGATAAGATCTTCAAACACGTGTGCACCAACGGCGGACTCGTGTTCTCCACCGAGCTCGGCGTAATTGCCGACGCTGTGACTGTGCAGATCCCTGCAGGTAGAAATGGAGATAAGATCACTACGACATTATTGCTATGAATGACGCTATGGTCGTGTTTAGTGGAAAGCCAACGGCCCTGCTTATGGATAGTTACCTATTGACATCATCGCCATCACCATGGCAAGGACGAGGAGCAGTGCTCCATGGAAATGGTTGGTTCTCATGCCCGGCCGGTGTGGTAAGCCTGTTTAGGAATGTAGTTGTTGGATGGTTTTGCTGTTTTCGAATGCCTATGATTCTGACCCATTGAGGTTGGGGTATTTTTATAGTGGAAAATTCAAGATTTGAGATCATTATTTTTTTTACTAATTTCATTTAGATAATCGGCCTGGAGTAACTGGTTGCGAGATTCCTGCTAAACTTGAAACAATTTTAGCAAATTGTGGTTCTTGTCGGTATACTTATAGCGTAGTATTGATACTTCTTTCTTTGGGTGTCAAGCAGTATAGATACTTTTAATTACTGCTAAACAAAACTATGATCTATTTATTACATCCTAATTTTGGCTACTCCTTCCATCCACAAATATAAGAGGATCTCCAACAACTTGGAAAAATTGACTTGCTATATCTTATGGTTTAGCAAGTTGCTAAAATATTTGGCAACTGAAAAAAAGGTTTATCTCCAACAATTTGTTATTCTAACTTGCTAAACTTGAAAAAAGAATGCCCACCAGATAGGTGTCACCACAATAGAGAAAAAAATCGCCGCAGAAAAAATAGCGGGAGAAAAAATGGCGGCTGAAAAAAAATCGCGGCAGAAAAAAAATTGCAGCGGAAAAAAAGGGTTAAGTCCACTTTAGGACCTCCAACTATCGCAAAAATCCAGATTTCAACCTTGAACTTCAAAACCGGATAACATTGGCCCTCCAACTCTTGAAAAAGTTCACTTTTCAACCTTGGGTGGTTTTTCAGGCTGTTTTGGTGCGTGAACAATAATTTTTGACATTTTTCCATAGTACTGATATTTGTTTATTTCATAACTAATTATTGGTGCATGCTAAATTAATGAAATTTTTTGTGTAGCCTCTTCATGATGTACTCTACCTAGAAAAAAATATGAAACCTAGAAAATGAATAGTTTTTGCATGTTTTAAAATTACCTCTTTTAATTAATAAATGCAACTTCTATGATTTTTAGGCCAAAATAAATATCCAAAAATTATTAAAATTGATTTGTAGCTATTTTATGATGATATCAACCAGTACAAAAAGTTTAGGATGAATTTAAAATGATTAAATAAATTCTTATTTCATGTTTAATTAATTATTTAATTAAGAAAAGTGGATTAGGATTAATCTCTATGTTTAAATAAATTCTTATTTCATGTTTTATTTAATTAAGAAAATGGGGTTAGGATTAGTCGAAGCTGATGGAGAATTGCGAGGGTGGTGATGAGTCGTCTACTTGTGCAGAATTGCGGGGTGGTGATGAGTCGTCTAATTGTGCACAAGTAGACGACTCATCACCACCCCCGCAATTCTCCATCAGCTTTGACTAATTCTAATCCCCTTTTCTTAATTAAATAAAACATAAAATAAGAATTTATTTAAACATAGGGATTAATCATAATCCCCTTTTCTTAATTAAATATGAAATAAGAATTTATTTAAACATTTCAAATTCATCCTAAACTTTTTATATAGGTTGATATCATCATAAAACAGATACAAAACCATTTTCATAATTTTTAGATATTTATTTTGGCCTACAAAAAATCATAGAAGTTGCATTTATTAATTAAAAGAGGTGATTTTAAAACATGCAAAAAAAATATTCATTTAAGAGGTTTCATATTTTTTCTAGGAAGAGTACATCATGAAGAGGCTACACAAATTTTTTTATGAATTTAGCATGCACCAATAATTAGTTATGAAATAAACAAATATCAGTACTATGGAAAAATGTCAAAAGTTATTGTTCATGCGCCCAAACCGCCCAAACCGCCTGGAAAACCGCCTAAGGTTGAAAATTGAACTTTTTCAAGAGTTGGAGGGCCAATGTTATCCGGTTTTGAAGTTTAAGGTTGAAATCTAGACTTTTGCGATAGTTGGAGGTCCTAAAGTGGACTTAACCCAAAAAAAAAATCTCGGGAGAAGACGTCGGAAAAAAAATCTGCCCGTTAGCAAGTCCTTTACGTGCGCGGAGATTTACGCATGCGAGGCCCGTGAATAGCAAGTTGGGATAAATAGCAAGTTGGTTTAAGGAGTTATTGGAGAGAGATTGATATTTACATGAGAGATTAAGCTAGATAAGAAAATACACATGTATCGCGGCCCATACACATGTTTTGATAGGTAGTACTCCCTCTTTTGCAAAATAAACTTGACTAGTTATTTGCGCGCGCATGGGCGCGAGTCATGGCCACAGCTCTATTCGAAAAGTAGTATAATGCTTATAAAGAATAAATATAAAAGGTTCTATCTCGAAAACGGAATAATGTTAATGTGAACCTATCACAGGAGGTATTTGTTTCCATCCTCAGACTGTTGCCTCTGGAATCCAAATAGTATATAAAAGAACACAAAGTTCATGGTTGACACATGCTGCTTTTCATCAATGTGAATAGGTATTTTTTTAATTAATCTAGAGATTGCCTGATCCTCCATATCATACTCTTAAGTAATGTGAATAGCTCATCTGTAGTGCCCTAGCGATTGTAAATAAAGAAACAGCTCACACATGTACAAATGTTTTTTTTATAGAAACACAGCTCTCACAAATGTACAAACTTTTTTTATGAATCTAGAGATCACCTAATCCTTCATATGCAATCTTTCAGTAACACCAATAGCTTCATATGTATTATCATAGCCATTATAAAGGGCCAATTTCATATGCTTACACAATCCAATAAAAAACAATAGGACATTGTGTCCTTGACGACACGAGACAGGAGGTATCTATCACATAACATATTGCCACAATTGGTCATCTGGTGATTACCTTAAAGAAGTGAAGGGGGAATGATCAGTTACGTACTCTGTGAGCCATGTAATGCTTCGGTAAGGAAATCTGGATGCATACAGATGAAAGTAGGAAGTATTACATATAGTTTGAGCAAAGAACACCTGCACAGTATGTAAAATCTACGGAACAGGCGGAAGAACTTGTCTCCTGGTAGGCAAGTAAAAAGAAAAAAACATCAGAGTCAAGGGCTATATTATATGGTTATATCACAGCAAGTGAACAACCAAATGAAGACATTAGTTAGAAACACAAGATAGCCAGTCGGAAAAAGCATGGGATAAGGATGTAAATCAATTTCAGTAAGTCATAACAGTGTGTTATTTTTTTCCCTTTAGGTAGATGATCAGCACAACAACCGACATGTTCATTCAAATAAAATCACAAGGATTCGACTTTGTTCCCAAAGACCATGATGAGTACATTGATCTTTCATTGAGGATGAAGGATACAAAAGATGACATAAAACAAGAAACCTGAATTATATTTCATATCAAAACAATGTTGTGAGCATGTACTAAAATAACCCAGGCAGTATATATACATCACCCCCCAAAAAAAAAAGATCACATAGTAACCTATGCATCTGAAACAAACATATTCTGTGAAGATATTTTTGAAGCATCTAGGCATTCGACTCTATCTATTGAGAAGTGTGGTGAACTGGTGATGTCAGAACTTTTGACATACAGTTTAAGTAGTTTAAAAGCAACTGAGAGTTTCCCATTATCATCTAATGAGTGAAGCAATGCCAGGTTTTGATGGTACACACATTTTCTGGATAAATGTAACATAACAGGAAGGCGTAGCAAGGAACTCACTAATATATACAAAGCAAACCCACCTGCCCAGGAGCTGTTTCCCCAGGTTCATGAGGCCCGTCATGATTTTGTCTCCACCACAAATAAGCTCAAGAACCTGTGTCATCAGGGAGATAGAAAGCATGAAAGAAAGCAGTTACTGTAGAAATCCCATAGTGCTTTAGTAGGACAAACAAGCTCAATCAGAGGAAGCTTAAGGTCTAGAGTCTAGATACGTGGCCAGCAAGAAGTCCAATGTAAACACAGGATCATACTAACAATCTAATAAGGAAGGCGGTTAGTATAGAAATCCCCATAGCATCTAAATAGAAGGAGTAACCTGCATCAGACAAAATTAAGGTGTAGGCACATGGCCTGTAAGAAGTTGAGTCTGAACACTGACTGGAACTAAGAATATAGAATAGGTTCTGTAAGTATATATCTGTAAAACGAAAGTCTGAACTCAACAATTTTTTTCCATTTAGGCTACAAACATAAAAGGTTGTTATCTCTGAAGAACAAAGCATGTTATCTCTGAAACGAAGCATGAACTTTACCCAACCCATCCATATTCAGCTTGTACATGACATTTTGTCTTATAGAAGAACAAAAAGAATTTGCACCCTCATAATTTTTAGGGTCATGTTATCTCTGAGCTAGAAGCATAATGGCATTGAATTAGTATCATTGGCAGGCTGTCGAACGCATGCCGCTGGCTAGTTTGCAGTGAGGCTTATCCATAGTGTAAGACTTGTAGCCGAATCTATCAGAAGAGACTATCCATAAGTGGCAAGCTCGCAGCTTATCAACTTCTCCTCTTCAAAGTATTAGATTAGATCATATATTTAAAGGTAAGTTCTCAGACAAAGGTTGACTTATTTGGAATGTCCATAGACATGAATAGCCTGGGTAATGAATAGCCTAGGTAATTTTAGAGCCTGAACTGTAAATAGTTGTATTTTGTCTTTGGCAACAAGGGTGACCTTATTAAAAACCGAGGAACAAAACCGATGCCTGAGCTACAATTCCTATTTAAGAAGCAATACTACACATGTATTCCCTTATCTCTGCCACAATGCAAAATTTTAGCCCGAATCATAAATAGATGTATTTTGCGTCTGGCAACAAGGGTGGCCTTATTAAAAACTGAGGAACAAATATGATGCCTGAGCTATATTTCTTATTTTAGAAACAATACTGCACTGTGGATGCCCTTATTTCTGTGATAGCGCAAAATTTTACGCCACAACATTGAACTAATGAAGAATTCTTAAAATGTGTGTACCATAGAGGCAGTACTTTGAACAGGTTGAATAGCATAGCACTGTTATATTGGTGCAAATAGTGCAGGCCAAATTTGCTGGTAATTTAGGAAGACCCTTTTTTGGCAGAGGAAGTACGACATATACAAAACTATCCAGAAAATGTAACAATAGGCATTGCCGATATACAGGCAGTATATATAGGCTATCCAGGCTATCCAGACATATACTGCCTGGGGAGTGAATCAATGGCAGGTTTTGATGGTACACACATTTTCTGGATAAATTTAACATAACAGTAAGGCGTAGCAAGGAACTCACTAATATATACAAGGCAAACCCACCTGCCCAGGAGCTGTTTCCCCAGGTTCATGAGGCCCGTCATGATTTTGTCTCCACCACAAATAAGCTCAAGAACCTGTGTCATCAGGGAGATAGACAGACTTAATTCAGTCGTGGTGACCAAACGAAACATGGCAATAAAACAAAGCAATGGATAAATGCAGCTAGCATCTTCCCTCTCATCTGGGGCCATTCCAAGATACATAGCTATAGTAATCGGCCAAAGAGACACCTTCAGTTCAGTTTCATACCAGACTAATTTTAGGATGCATAAGTTCAGTTTCACTCATGTTATCCACCATGATAGACAGTTATAGTTTCGACACCACCCAAGGTAACTAAGTTGTAATTCATCATTGATTAATGAGGATTGACTATGCAAGCAATCTCCCTTTTTTAATCAAAAATCCTTCCTGCAACCAACCAATGCAGTACATGTAAAAACCTAGAACCAAATCAAGGAATAGCAAGAGCATCAATTCTCTACTTCTCATATAATATATCCCTTTTCTTTCTACAACTCCAGCCTCTTCTAGATGTTTGCACATACCTATACCTAGAAATCAGGAACAAGAACACCCCAATCATCTAGCTCCAAATCAATGATGCCGGCCGAAAAAAACACAGAAGAGAACCCAGAGGTGCACACATGGGCAAAATCTGGGCACCCACGCTGGATTAAAATCCCCAACATGAATCAGTAGCTTGAGCCTGCTAGATGTAGGACACAACAGCAGCACGACCGGAAATGAGAGAGCCAGAGAAGAGCACGCACCTCACAGAGCTCATGGAGAGCGGACGGATGTGGCCACACAAGCAGTCTGGGTTGCTTGGCGGCACGGCCTCGGCCAGGAGGGCGCTCAACGGGTGGTGGTCGTGCGGGCGCTGCCGCCGTACTAGACCGCCCGGGGTTTCGGCCTCGCTCGTCGGAGGCTGTAGCGCTCCGGCACAGACGCGCCCATGCGGGGCCAGCCCTTGCCGCCGCCGGGGAGTAGGCCGGGCCGCGCTAGCTAGCGCGCCGCTCCGCCGAGCGGAGGGTGGGGGCGGCGCCTCGCCGCCCGCGCGAAGAGCCACCACGGCCACCGAAACTTATTAAAAACAATGGATCCTCGCTCCCTTCAGCCCCCGGCGAGATGCCGGAGGGGAAGGGAGGGGGACCAGCGGCGACGACGGAGGGCGGCGGGCGGGCGGGCGGCGGCGGCGGCGTGTGGCCTGCTTGCGGGTAGGCTCTGCTTAGATTGGAATAAAAAAATGATGTTATGTGATTCCAAAAAAAAGTAATTCACCATATAATTTCGAAAATGCTCTGTTGCTTTAGTTTTTGTTTTGTACTGTACTTTGGCTATTTTATTCAATTTACCAGTAGGGGTACGCCCCTCCTGTTCAACGTCAAAAAAAATTCAAAAATGGGAAGGAAGGAGAGACAAACTCAGGAATGAAAAGTCCCTCATGGAGAATTAAGTGGTTTATTCAAATGACAATTACTCTCCTTGAGAAAAGTGTGAGATCCTAAGGAAACTTGAGTTTCTAATCTTGCCCTTACAAAGTTCACGCCTCCTCACTGCTAAGAAAATGAACTCACGTTTTCTAGCCTCTTGCCACTAGCATTGTGGTTGGGTGTGTCTTCAGTTCTTTGATCCCTGGGCCAAACTAGAATGTTTTGGATCAAATAGCACGCCTATAAAATGGGCCAGGTTCATTGTTAGCGATCCCCTTCTTCATAGGTAGATTTATGTCTCCGCTTTCATTGGACTATGACACAATGCTCCCTATCATGGTTCTTTTAACATCACGGAGCACCAGCACATCATAAGAACTCGAATGGTCAAATGTGTTGACTACACACTTAAATACAGATGAGACTCTACGAGCGGTGTTGAAACACGCATACTGAGCAAGTCGCAAACACTCAATCCCCTCTACAAAAATTCCCATGCAACACCTGAGTGATCCAGCTAGGGACCAAACTCGAGCAGGTGTCGCTCCCACCGAGCGAGATCTACCAACCTTTGTTCCAAGAGGCCAGAGCTAACAACCTTTGTTGTTAGATTATTTTATTCGGACAATACATGAATAGGTATTTCTATCGGCAACGTATCATATGCAACCCAGCTTCGTGTGCAACCTATGCAACCACCAATTAAGGCCACATGATCTAGATCCAACGTCTAAGGGTTTTTTCACTTAAACCCTCCGATGTGGATACACACGGGTTAGATTTAAACCCACAGGTGGAGGGGTTTAAGTGAAAAAACCCTCAGATGTTGGATCTAGATCCTGTGGCCTTAATTGGTGGTTGTATAGATTGCACACGAAACTGAGTTGCATATGATACGTTGTCGTTCCTATGTCCCCCTCTCACATGCAGCACCTCCGTCAATTTCCTCTTACCTCCAATGAAATCTGTTGATGATCTTGTTCCTCCATTGCTAGCCTGTCCCTAAATTCATCGCACACAATAATCACCATCAACTAACCCCTTTCGATCTCTTGTGAGGTCATGCTCCCTGTCACCGCTGCTCTAATGATCAGAAGCATGTTTCCTAAAATTAACTTCGTCCTTTCTAAACTATAAAATATTTTGGTTTTTCTAGATTTTCAGCTTTTGCAACGCACGCACGTAGATATATGTATATGTTATGTCTAAATACGTGGTAAAAGCTATGAATCTTACAATTATTAAAATTAATGGTTGTTGTTGTTGTTTTCTTGTAGGTGAACTAGTCTGTCTACGAGAAGGATCGACTTGGGTCTTGCTGCCAGTTCCTTCATTTCAGAAAAAAAGCCGGTTCCGCTCTGACTCCGAGCGAGAGTGAACTGATTACCGCAGCCTGCGACGCCGCGGCGTAGGCATCAGCCAGCCTTAGCATTTGACAAAGGAAAGCGCAAGTCTCTAGAGTGCATGAATGTCTGAGTTGTCCATGTTAGAATTTAGAGAACGTATCCATTGTGTTGGCATGGAACCCAATTCTCAAAATGCAAGGCACGAAGACAAACTCGCCCATATAAATCATTCTCGAGCATGGGGTAACTAGAAACAGACAAACAGTGCCGCACATATTTGATACTAGCAAAAACATGCAGCCTCTAAGAGGATGCTAGGATGTCATGCAAATCTGAACATCATCTCAGCGGTCCGCTGCCTGTATGGCCATGCATGCTATCAGTCTGTCACCATGCGTGCGGCGGCGGCGGCGTGCGGGGTGCGACGGCGGGCAGAGGTAGGAGCACAAGCACCGGCCTTGTTGGACGCTCTCTATGATGCATATTCCAGCGCCCTTGTGATGGGAGAAATGGGTGAAGCAGAAGGCGTTGCAACCCTTGTTGTCGTAGCCTCGAGGATAAGACCTTCAAACACCTATGCTCTAACGGACTTGGGTTCTCCACCGAGCTCGGCGCCAGCGCCGGTGCTGGGCTTGTGCAGATCCCTGCAGAGGTAGAAATGGATATCAGATCACTACGGTACTATTGCTATGAATATCACTACGGTATTATTGCTATGAACGACGCTATGGTTGTGTTTAGTGGAAAGCCAACGGTCCTGCTTATGGATAGTTACATATTGACAACATCGCCATCACCATGGCAAGGACGAGGAGCAGTGCTCCATGGTAATGGTCGATTCTCATGGCCGGCCGGTGTGGTAAGCCTGGTTAGGGATGCAGTTGTTAGATGGTTTTTCTGTTTTTGAATGCCTATGATTCTGACCGATTGAGGTTGGGGTATTTTGATAGTGGAAAATTCAAGAATTGAAATAATTATTTTCACTACTAATTTCATTTAGATAATCGGCTTGGAGTAACTAGTTATGAGATTCCCGCAAAACTTGAAACAATTTTAGCAAATTGTGGTTCTTGTCAGTATACTTATAGCGTAGTATTGATACTTTCTTTGTTTAGGTGTCAAGCAGTATAGTTACTCTTAATTGCTGCTAAAATTGGGCAATACTCAGGTACACCTTTTACCTATAACGAGGTAATATCTCAAATTGATCTGGATCATTGATTTTTAACGGTTTAATAAATTACGAATAAATTAATAAATCCAATAAAACAAAAATAAAACCACCTGCATCCCCTAATGACGGGAGGGGAGATCCTGCATGCCCCTAATCTCGGGACGGGAGATCGAGCAGCAGGGTGATCCCCGCGCCTTTTGATGCATGCGTAACCTGTATTTGGAATTTGACCACTGCAACGATGGATTTTACTACCTAACGACATTCTGGCACAAGATTAAAAAACATGTTACACAATTTTATATTTAAACTTTTTGTTAATGTCTGCTTCCATCGTATATACCACCAACGAAGGTCTCCAATAGCAATGCAACAATGCTACATAAAAAAGTGTACTAATGGATAAAAAAGTACACGTTAATTAAATGGATAAAAAAGATTTGTCATAACAAAAAAAGGTACACATTACATGTATGTCACGTACTCACGTCCAAAGTCCCAAACAAAAAGATTTGCCAAGCTCAACATATAATGCATGTATATCAATTAGATCTAAAACAAATATGTTTTAATCTAAAACTTTCCTTATTTATCTTACTTAAAATAAGAAATTAAATAAATATATATTTCACATATTACCTCCTATGAGGTAATAAGCCATCGTAACCGTCCGATCTAACTGAATGAATGACTCACAATTATTTGGGTGTACCACAGCAAAGTCTTGATCTATTTATTACATCCTAATTTTGGCTACTCCCACCATCCACAAATATAAGGGGACTTGAGATTTACATGACAGATTAAGCTAGATAAGAAAATACACTTTGATAGGCAGTAGTCCCTCTTTAGCAAAATAAACTTGATGTTGTGTGATTCAAAAAAGAGTAAATTACAATCAGTCAATCACCAATAAGATATAACAACTTGATAAGTGGATAAGTCGAACAACTTGTGAACTGCTCAAATAGTTACAATAACTTGACAAATTGGTGTATGTATGGTAGAAATGCTGCTATTGTGATAAAATATATATTCATATCATATATTAGGCGTTAAGATTATTGCAGGTTTGTGGCACATGCATTATGTGTGAGGTTAGTCTGGAGTGTTTTAAGATGATTTTGGCAACCATACCACGAATGGACATCACGAAGCAAGTGCTGCAAGACGTGGATCACCTAAGCCACTAGAGATGGAGGCCTCATCATCAGAAGCCAGTGCCGCTCCTAGTTTATAGTTAGTACCTATTACTATTCTTGAACTTCGATCATTTTTTCTAATCATGCCCAGGTGGGTATTAGTGTAGGGTTATGAGGTTGCTACGCTAGCCAGAAAACAAAATTTTTCGACCCCATAAACCAGGAACTAGTGCTAGTTATAGATCACGGGGTTACCACTAGACGCGCAGGTACAGCGGAAGCGACTTGATGTAGTCGTACGCGTCGCAGCAGTGTCGTGCAGTTGCGAGGTCGTCCGTCTCACGCGGTTCGTCCTTGTGCTCCAGATGCAGCACCTCCGAGGAATCCCACACGTGCAGGGAAGAAGCGTCACGCCTTTGGACTGCTAGGTCCGCGGGGAGTACTAGGCGCGAGCGTGGGGAGGGCGACAGCGGCTGCCAAAGGACGTGAGTATCTCGCCCCGCGCCCACCCCTTGCTTATATAGGCGTCCTAATAAGCTCCCACGTTGGAGGCCCATTAGCAACCCTAAACCTAGTCTACCCGAATTAGGCTTCCAGCCCCTTAAGCGTGCGACCTTATGGGTTCATGCACACATAGACATGACCCAAGTACTCTTACTCGACCAATAGTTGATAGCGGCCTCTAGCAAGGCGTGTCAACTCCTATGCATACGCTATGATCATATCAGACGAACCACCACAATTCAATATACATGTTACTCCTTTGCCTCATGATATTTGGTTCAACTCGTGGGTTAACACTTAACCCAAGCACGACCATGCATTTCATGATCTAATCATTTGAGTGATCCAGTGATATCTCTCTCATATGGAGAGTGGCAAATTCCATCTTGATTGACTATGTCTCACAGCATGTTTCCTGACAAACCCGAAAGCTACCTTTATAACTACCCAGTCACGGAGTAGCGTTTGGTAGTCCTAGGGTAGGTCGTTTCACATCTTGAGTACATACGATAATCTCAGGTCTAAGGACATAACGTACACGATGTGTATAGAGACAATCTCATGTCGGGTCTGTCCAGCACCATATCCTACATGTGCCCACATTATTAGTTTGACATCTCATGTCCATACTTGTGAAACATAGTCATCAACTAATAATGTGTTGATCTAATATTCATGTGCATTCTTACACGAACTCCGATCAGGGACAACTTTTATAATAACCATACAAGTAAAAGAGTTTTACAAGCAATTCACATAATTGCTAATCGATACAGGTTGTCTTTAATGGATATTCATAACATGTCATGGATACAAGGAATACATCATCTCTATGATTACCTCTAGGGCATATTCCCAACAATTAGTTCATAAGCTTGTAGGACTGGGGTCATGGTGTTTCTTTGTTTTTGCTACAACTACTCTGCTCTTTGTTGATATTATGATAGTAAGTCTGTGTTTTTATGGAAAGACGATCAATAGTTTGTTGTCAGATACTAGGGTGTTTTTTTAGAGTACACAGTACAATGCAGACACTCAACACGCACGCACACTCGCCCCTACGAACACACGCACGCAAACCCTACCCCTATGAGCACCTTCGAAGGTTGATAGGATTATGTCTATGAATCCATGATCTATCATGTAATACAAGGTTGACCATTTTTCAGTGCAAATGTTACGACCAATCTAGCATTATTTCAGGTTTGATTTGTGATGTTCATACAAGCAAATTATGAAGATTCATATCCATGGTCTGCAGGGCCGGCCCTAGGGGAGGGCGGAGTGTGCGACTGCCGAGGGCCCAAGCAAGTTAGGGGCCCAAACATAAGTATAAATTCCTCACAATAGATAAATAAATAGTTGTCATTTTAGGAGGTCAGAAATTATCAATCTCTTTCTTTCCCCGGAGACGAGGAGTTGTGCGCCCGTGTCACACGTTTTGATTGGGGAAGAGCGAAGATGACAGATCTGTAAACTATGGCCTACGATCCTAACATCTTGTATGGTTCTACTGTTGTTTGTTGGGTCGAGAATGAGACTATAGAGCAGGATTAGACAAGTTCACAGTGAATTGCGTACTACGAATTCTACAAGCGGCCATTTGAGGCTATCTTATTTTCCTTGTTCAATAGTTAATACAAATTAATTATTTCTATAGTATTATAGACTTATAGTAGTTGTAATTTGTAATCATATAGTCATATTTTTCTTCTAATTTAGGTGTTGAATTTTTAGAATGTTATTTAAAAAATATATATGTCAGGGGCTACGAAAAGAAAAAGAAAAAAAATAAAAATGTCAGATTATTCAATCATAACAAGGTGTTATCCATAAGTTTTTATGTCTAAGACTAAGTTTGTTATGACTGCCAGGTGCTATCTAAATATTATAAAATTTTATATATGATCTAGTCGGGTAGTCGGGCCGTCGCGACGAGTTTGCCAAAGGGCCCTCTAAATCATAGGACCGGCACTGATGGTCTGAAGTTGCTGCATTCTGGTTAGGAAGATCATAGCTAGGACGGACCCACAGAATGCAGTAGTAACAGGCTGCACTATGATTTTTCTAAGCAGATGGTATGTTGAGGCCATAAACTGGACAACTGACCACTCCACAATAATTGGCAGTACATGATAAAGGCAAATCGTACAGCATAATGTACTACTATAACCCAAAAGCTAAGGTTTGTTCTAACACACCACAGCAACAATATTTTGGGTAGGAGTGTCAACCATCAAACCCAGGTTTATGGGCTCTATGGCCACAACAGTATGAAACACATTTGGTACCTTCTAATAACAAGCCAGAAACTAAGCCAAGGATGAATTGCCTGAGAGAGTCAGACCACACCGGACACTAGGGTCCTAGAAGCCTGGATCACCAGCTATGGTTCGCAAACGGTCATCTCATAACTGGAACCCTATGCTGACTTCCATTATGCATGCCAGCTTGCGCGCTTGCCTGCCCGAAATGGCCAGAAAAACTGAGATGATGGCTTGGGTGCTGCAAGAAGACGTCATCTCTGCGCAGCATTGGAGTCACAGTGAAGGCAAGAGCTGAAGAAACAGCCTTCTTGCTACTGCCTTGTGAGGCCATTGTTTTGGGTGCCCACATAGATCGATCTCCAGCTGCGCCACCATCAAGCCGTAGATGAGTTGAGCCTGAGGAGCTTGTGCCATTTGTGGTGGACCTGGTGGAGGCAGTGTGAGACTGCTGTTGCTGCTGGAGCTGCTTAGTGTTGAGAAATCGTCCACCGGAACCTCGTGCCCTCTTCATTGCATGAAGATGCCTAGACTCATGAAGGTAAGGCTGCCATGAAGATTGTATCCAGCATTAAGGCAAGCATAAGAGAAGTCATAAAAGGTTGTATGTTGATAGATGGGACAGCAAGATCAAAGTAAACAAGGGACTAATAACACGGACCTTTCGGGCTTTGACTAGCTTGTTCTGAGCCTCTAACTTGGCACGTAACTGTCTTCTGCGAAGTATCCCATGATATTGTTTGGGATTCACGTATATGGGTTCATTCTCTGCTAATTCCAAAGGCAAGGGGATTCTTGCAGATGTACCCCCGCCAGAAATTTGGGAAGGGAACTGCTTTAAATATAACTGATCAGACAAAAGCCACAAAAGTTGTACTTTTATGATGAAAAATCTGATAAATAGAAGCCGTATATATGACGGACGGATGCCTCAAGATATGTGGATAAACACTGGCATGTAATGGAAACCTAGGGAACAATTTTTGTAGTATAAATTTAGACAAGCACAAATAGCAGCAACAATCTGGGAGTTGCCAGATTGCTGGTGCCTATAGTCATTATTGTTAAGGAAAGGTGCATGGCCTGAAACCAACAATTTGGACAAGTTAATCCCCCCTCCAACACACACACACCCCACCCGCGTGTGCCAATGTTTTGTTGATATAACCAGCCAGGGAACTAAAAAGGTCCAGTATATACACTGCCATATATATGATGGATACTGGACCTTTTTCTCAGTTCTAAATAGTAGAATGATTTATGAAACAGTCTATTTGCATAAGGAAAATTGCAAAATCAGTGCCAAAGTTGCGCAAGTAGACAAAAATTGATTTCTATGAGCCTAGCCTTCAATATTATTCATAATGTGAGAATACAAGCAGCTACAGCCATCTTATAACTAGTAGCCACATATTTTTCTTTATGGTTATGATCATACCTGCCGGTATGTCACAGTTTTCTCAATTAAAAAGGCAATGTAAATACGCTACAAGAACGAAATATGTTGACTTGATAGCTTATGCATGCTAATGTAAAGAACTAAGGATCCGTCCAAAAAAATGATTGCTTGAAATGGAAAACATATAAGCTACTAGGCTACTAGTTTACTTTAAGATTCTATGTTAAATCATGGTAGGATGATGGGCCATTCAGATGAATAACAGAATACATTAAGAATTGACTGAAACTAGGAGATTTCCTGAATAACATTATTATGTAAAATTTTAAATTCATGAGACATTAGCACTGAAGTTCAAAAGGTCTTGAGAGATTTTAGTACAACTCTTTAGTATAAGGGCATACCACAGTGGCAGCGGTGGTGCGTGACTCATAGGCTGCCCAAACACCTCCTGGGCCAGAATGATTGTACGGGTATGAAATGCAAGCCTGTATATAGGCAGAAAATCAGATCCAAAAACCCTATGTAAGAAAACGAACTCTTAAAACAAAAAACTAGGAAGGTGACTTTATTAGTATTGAAAAAAAAATAAAGCTCGAAATCACCATAAGTCTTACTATTGTTTGACCGTAGTCATTGTTTTGACTCGCAAATGGAGGTTGCTTGTTATCAAAACTCAAACTTGATCTCATATGACCATGAACTGTTTTTCCGAAGGAGTTACCTGATAGAAGAAATGAAAGCATTGTTTTGCTGCATTAAATTACTAAAATAAATTTGAATGTGCAAAGGATCCTAAACTGAAGATAAGTTACAACATCCTCTGAATATATAGTACTTCTTCCTTACATGTTTCTTATACGGACAGAGTAAAGGTCTAAACCGGTATCTTGTTTTTGTCATTTTATTTCTACCTAGTGTGGTGTTACTATGTCGAATCACAACTTGTGCCTATTATGGAAAGTTTTTCCCTAGAAAGCAAGAGGAAGAAAATGGTTACTCCTAGTGGGAAAAAAGTATATATCGTTCTGTATAGACTCTTTTAGTTTTGTCCCACAATGTCTTTATATGAATATTAAGAGTGGCCAGGTAGAAACTATATGGGTAGAGTTGCCTTGAAAAATACTATATAATGTTATATTGTCGGTAAAATTTAAAAACATGTCATAATAGAAGTTGATGGTTAAAGACTTCAAATTATGTTATAGCTAGAGGCATTTCTGCAAAACCCAGCAAGAGCAGAAAGCAATGTGTCCCTGGGTTGAAGCTGGGAACAAGTATCTTCCTATTTGTGCTATTTTTTAGTCACAACTCACATCCTCTATAAAGAAAAATGGGGTTAAATATGATTGATTGTGTATTCGATGCCCCAAGATCCAAGTTCATTGTGTGTTGTCGCTCAAGAAACATGAGCAGGTTGGGCTTCCCTTATGGCTATGGCACTGATATACTCCATTTAACAAAAAAAAAATATCTTTGATCCATCACCAAAATTTTCTAAAGCATAACAAGAAACATAATACTTGGAATGTTGATCTTCCTATACTGCACACTCACAAACTGGATATAGAAATACATTCTGATTCTGATACCTCAATTACTAATTTAAGTTTGCTAGCTCTACCTGGGCAGGCCTGATCTCATGTGTCTTTTAGGCAACAAATAGCAAATCAAAACTTCAAGAGACTACTATATATAGTTCCCAACTTCACTATCCTAAGAAGTAAGAACATGTACACAAGGAAACCTTCTAAATGTAGTAATGTGTGCACCCATATGGAAAGAAAACAACGTACTGTAAGTGGAAAAAAGAGCAAACGGAATATAATTAAAGATGAAAGCCGGGAGATTAGTGATGAATAACAACAGTTCTAATCCACAGAACATGCTGTGCCGAAAGAAACAAATGGCACTATATAAGCACATCCACGAATGATCGCTACAAACCAATAACTAGAACTGCAACAGTATATACGAAGAAATGATCCCAAATCCCAAGAACATGCACACAGATGATGCATGAGTGCCAAGACTAATAGTGAAGGACAACTCCAAGTCTCCAAGCTACCAGTCCGGCAAGGAAGGCAGGGGAACGCCATTTCTGCCATCGAGATTAAGCATCATCAATCATGTTAGAGATCCTCCACCGCAGTTCTACATGCATCCGATAGCAGCTCCACAAGTCCACAAAGACTAGTCAACCTGTGTGCCCAAGGGACATGCAACCAAATCCGATAGCAGCCATACATAACCCCACATCAAAAGAAGATGCTTAACAGCAAAGATTCCACGATTTTAACAAATACAGAAACATCCATCCACAATTTCGGAGACCAAGAACGCATGCGGGGAAAGAAACACGCTCCAAGAAAGCATGGCTGCAGTATACCAGAGCAATCCAGGGACGCGTACATGGCGGACCGACGCAGCAACAGGGACACTAGTCGTCTAGTCCTATGGCGGGGAGAGAGACGGAAAACCTTTGGAAGCGGAAGAGGAAGACGAGGAGGGGAGAAGCATGGCTCCCACGCGCCTCCCTCGATGCGTCCGCCGCGCCAAGCGAAGGCCGCTCTCTGCGCCTTGCCACCTCCCTGCCGTCCCTTCCTCTGGTCTGGCCCCCTCGGCTGCATCACTCCACTTTGCGCTGTTCTTTTATCCCCTCCTCTTGTTCCAAGGAGCCCTCACAGCTCTCTATTCTATTGCAAATTTGTATGTCCACATCCAGTGTGACACTTTTTGCTATGGCAAGTGGGGGCAGGGAGAAAAACTAGTATAGTAGCAAGAAGAAGATGCCGATGGTTTTGCTCCCCAAGATGGCTTTGTTGTATTATCACAGCTTCCACAGTTATGTCAGGAACAAGAGAGGATGCAACTGTTTTTTAAGGGTGGTTGTTGGTTAGGAGTATACTAGAAGGAAAAAAACAATTTCTAGATTCTAGATTTATCAAGTACTTGTTGGTAAATGTGTAGAACTAATCATACAAGCACAATATGTATTATTACGATCGGCTCCGCGTGGTCGGACCATAAATTATAGTTACAATCACTTATTCTCGGAAAGAGTAGTTAATAAATAGTGGCGCATCTTGATTATCCATAATGCACTAAGAACATCATAAGTTATGGCTCTTCAAACTTTAGCATACTTTCATGAAGAATACATTATTCATACTTTACTTTACTACCATTCTAATATGATCGTAGCAATAGTATTTTTGTACCACCTAAACAAAAAATTATAATTTATATTATATTATCTATGAATATTATTAGAATAAAAGGATAAGATGGGTTGTGGAAAACATCATAGATGTTAAGACATGTTAGGATTTAAATAATAAGACACTTTGGTTTTTTTTAATACATATATTTTTGTTGTGCACTTAGATATACATTATATCTAAATGTATAGTAAAAATAGTTAATGTATAAAAGTCAAAACGTCTTATAAATCTGAAATAGAAATAGTACTCTATTATTAATTAGAAAACAGTCTATTCTAAGCACAAAAATATAGAGAGACCGCATACATCTTGTACCATAACAGATTGTGTTCCTTCTTTACAAGATTTGTTTTTTTTGTCTTGAATCTTGCTTGTTTTACAAATAGAGGGGACCGATTCCTATCGATACAATAGATAAATCAAGTAAAAAAGTAGTTGTTGCCTGTGCTAGATTGATTGTAACAATAACAATTATTTAATCTTGGCGTGAATTATAAAATGACAATGCAATGTTTAGTGCGCATAATTTAGTTATGGTGCGACAACTTTTCAAAGTTCAGTATACTTTTTCTTGAAGAACACAATTCTCATAATCTACTTCACTGTCTTGTTCTTTGGCATACGAATATTGTTAAAATCATAGTTGTTAAGTTACATAGAAAAATACTACTCGTCATTTCCTTCCGTATACTTTCAAATAATAATAATAAAACTATTATAACCTGTAGCTAAATAATATGTGTCTAGTCATAGTCATAGTACGATTTAAATTAGTAATATATGAGACTTCTAAATTACAGGCGTCTGATTACTTGTTTTCAAGCTACGAATAGCATCCATCTATTCTAAATCCAATGGCCAGTACTCATTCTTATCCATAGGACTCAATACCTTTCCCTTGCGGCTAGTTCATTTTCAGGCACATGAAAGATAGGAAATGTGGTAATATATTGATCAAATAAATAAAGAGGGAAAAAGTATTATCAGGCAAGCGTATATTTTTTTTATTAGGGCGGGAGAGAGAAAACTCTACATCGCAACTTGATGTACCCATAGCAATGACACATCAAGATAATTAAAAAGAGAAGAATGGTACTGATTACTAAACATCATGAGCACCAAATTTTCCAACTGGCAACGTCAGGCAGTGGCCCATCCCCCTGAGGTCACCGATAGTTTGTTGGGGCAATCGAGCATCCAATGGTCCAGTGCAGAGGGGGCTGGTTCGATGAACGGGTGGCTGGTCCCAGTAGTTTATTCGTGGGTAACGATCTATAACAACGTTTGTTATTAATAATACTCCGGCCTGGAATGGAGTATGTCTTCTGGAACCCACAGACCCGGCAATGACAGTGTGAAATTATGGGTTAGTTTGTTATCTTACGAAGTACTCCCTCCCAGTAGCGGAGTCAGAAGCTCTTTGGAGTCCGAACAATTCTTATTATGTAAAAATATTTAGCTATAAAATTATAAAATCTACTTGAATATAAAGAAATTTCCTTGAATATAAAGAAAAATTTCCTTTTAAATTTCACGGGAGCCTGGCCAGCAGCCTGGGGTGGCCGGGCGGTGGCTCCGCCAATGCTCCATCCGTTTCAATTTATAATTCGTTTGATTTTTTTGACCTCAACTTTGACCATTCATCTTATTCAAATTTTTTTACAAACATAGTCAAATTTAAATCATTTATGTAGACTATTTATTAAATAAGTAATTAAGTCACACCAAAAGAAATAATATTTTACACAAAAATTTAAATAAGACGAATGGTCAAACCTAGGGTTGAAAAAGTCAAACGAACTATAATTTAGAATGGATTAAGTAGTACGGAGTATATATATATATATATATATATATATATATATATATATATATATATATATATATAGTATGTGTCTGTTTCACAAAAAAAGAAGAAGCTAAAAATGGTACAGTGTGTGTCAAGAACATTTTCTGCGTGGTATAGATTCGGTAGTAGTGGGAGAGATTATTGCGCATGGACATTGAAAAATAGTTCTTCATCATACTGAATCTGATTTAGTTGGGAAAAAGGGTAAATTCGGTGAATACGTACTATATATATAGGTGTATATATACAAATTCGTACATTGCTTACAAGTTAGCCGGTCAAGAGTCAAGACTAGTATAATACTCCTACTAGAGAAGGCAAGTGGCAATAACCAAAAACTGCCGACACCATGGATGAATTAGTAGCCCTGCACATAATTAAAGTTAGGATAGTTTTCTTAAAAAAAGAAGTGGGACCACTTGTCAGGTACAAAGGTATCGGGTACCCTAACCTGTGATAATCTAATGTCTAAACATCCAGGCGAAATTCAACAGTCGACCAAGCAATGGAGGAAGGTCCGTCAGGTGAAGGCCTACCCCACCGGCAGAAAGGGCAGACCAAGGGCCAGCCCATTACCAGAGGGATGGTAGGTGGAGTGACCTTCGACCTCAATCCCCTGAATGACGGAGGAGTCGAACGAACGGCCCTATGACGCGACCCCTCGACCGACTGAAAGGGGGATCAAACGAGCGCCCCCCAACCTCGACCCCTTAGATGACGGAGAGAGGTCGATCGAATCCCCCTCGACTCCAACCCCCCGAAGTGACGGACAGGGGATCGAACGAACGACCCCCGAACAGGAGGCTCGATCAGCTCACCTGCTCCCGGCATGGGATAAAGGGAATCCTATGCTGGGGTCAGTCCCCGCCTAACGCCATGGACACTCACTACCTTGGTCAAATCCGTCAAGTCATCACCCATACCCAGATTACCTGTCGACCGTACAACTACTGCAGCCACGCCTCGAGTACGGAGCACCCCCTCGAATCTTGGGCAAGGCAGCCCTCGACCGTGTTCTCAAGAATGTGTCAGGGTCACGCAGGTCCCGATACCCCTCGACCCGGGGGCTCGACCCTCATCCCCAACTGCTACGGCATGGGCCCGTCCGATCCATCCCGCTTCAACTGTGGAGTTCGCAGGTTCCACGCCATGCCGTCCGGCGACGACCGGTCCACCACCACCATGCCTCGGAACACCAAAAGTACAGTAGGAGCATGCCGCTACAGCGATCGACGTCTCGTCACAGACATGGCGCACGGACACGCCTCCCATACCGATACGTACTCTAAGCCTCCCCTAGGCCTATAAAAGGGGACGCTGGGATAGTAGGAGAGGCTGGGGGCAGAGAGGCTAGAGGGAAGAGGGCACAGCGAGGGACAAGAACACGAAGACGAAGAGGTCAATCATCAACCCCACTCACATTCCTATACGAACTCTCACCAGAACCAAACACTACACCAACCACTCACTTGCCTAATCAACATCTCAAGCAATCAACCAATTCACCTAGAGTAGCCCTGCTAGTTCTAGGCCTCGGCTCGCTCTGAGCACCCCCGTGTAAACCAGCTTGTATTCCCCCCCTGTATGAGCACTTCAGTGCAAGATAATACAGTACCCCCTCCTCTTGCTGGACGTAGGGCCTTCTTTGCCCGAACCAGGATAAACTCTGTGTTCTTCTTGCATCACATCTGGGAGAGGGAGCACGCAATATACAAATTTATTAGTTGGTGATCGACCCCCTGGGTCGAAACACCGAGAGTTGGCACGCCAGGTAGGGGGCTTTGCGTGTCGATCAACTCCCAATTTCTCTTCCAGATGGAGTCCACCGTTCCACCACTTCCGTTCGCCACCATCATTTGGTTCGGGAGCCTAGAGTTCTTTTCCCTGGGCCACGACCACGATATGGTTCTACTTTCTGGAGGTGGTGCAGATAGCAGCGGCTCCGATACATCGGGGCCAGGGAAGACCTCACGACGGTCCCACCACTCACGCCTTTTGACTGCGGCTAGGAGGAGGCGCGAGCGACGCCGCCGCAGCCTTCGCCGCGCAGATGACATGACACCTGATGCCACTCCCCCGATCTCAGCTGGCGACACAGTCCCTCCCTTCGGGAGCCTGTTTGACCCATGCTTGGAGATCGGAGGAGACCGCCTCGCCGAGCCCGACTCCGGCTTCATCATACAGCCATCTCGAAGGGTCCACAAGGCCTCTCCGACGCGCTCGGCCGCTCCACCACGTAACCTACTTCCGCATGGGCTCTACAACAACGCCAGACTCTTCTCTGCCTTCGTAGACTCGCGAATGCGGGCACAACATGGGTCCCCAGGGGACTTGTTACGTGCGACCGTGACCCCAGCACCACTCCTCCACCAGGCGAGTAACCGGAGTCGCGGCGAACCCCGACCCCCGGGTACTACACCTTGGGCACGATACGACAACGACTGGAGGAGGAGCGCAGGGGATCTTTCCCCAACTTTTACCAAAGCCGCCCTGCTCCAGACTCCCCTGATGAGGATTACGATCCCACGCGGGAGTGCTTCCACCTCGACGGACCAGTCGGCTCCCAGGACGACACCACCGACGCCGCATCCGCGAGAGCAGTAGGAGGGGGCAACGCTACCCCAGCGTGAGGCGCCAGTCCACCGATTCCGAATGAAGCCACTCTGACTCAGGACGCCCAGATCGCGTAGGTCCGAGAGCTACTCGCCAAGCTCGAGCGTGCCCTCGAGCAAGATCGCGAGCGCCCACAGGGTGGAGGGGCCCGCGCTAGGGCCCGTGACGTCCATCAGCGGATCGTCGAGGAAGGAGCAAACGAGCCCCGCGTCTACAACCGCGCCAGTCAGAATGTCGTGGCAGCCGCAATGCTGCTCCGTGACATGCCGGCACCCTCGACACCCCAAGCACAATGTATTAGAGATGAAATCCAGGGGCTCCTCCAGACCGCGGCCGTACAACAGGCGGAGAGCTCGGCCTCAAGGCGCAGAGGAGCTGCTTCTGAGCGACAGGACATGCCCTCTTGTCAAGACCGAGAAGCGTCTGTCCACCAGGACAAGGCGCCTCGAGGCCAAGCAGGGCGACAACCAGTTCGAGACCGCATCCTCGACAATCGACAGCCGCGCGACGCGGCACGACACTAACGACAACAAACGACGCCGACACGGTGACACTGAGGCTCGAGATTACAGTGGTCATCGAGGTGGGCGCTACAACAGCGACGAGGATCGACGCCGGTCCCCTGAACCACCGGGGCCACGAGTCTTCAATAGGATGATCCGGCGAACCGCCTTACCGGGTCGCTTCCGTCCACCCGCCAACCTGGTCAAATACAACGGTGAGACCAAACCAGAACTCGGGCTTGTTGATTTCAGGCTAGCGTGTCAGCTAGGAGGTGCCGACAACGACCACGTCATCATTCGACAACTCCCACTCTTCCTCTCCGACACCGCTCGAAGGTGGCTCGAGGAGCTCCCCCCGGACTTGATCCATGGCTGGCCTGACCTGGTCAGGATCTTCGAGTGGAACTTCAAGGGCACCTACGTGCGGCCGGGAAATTCTTGGGACCTCCATAGCTGCAAGCAGAAACCAGGAGAGACCCACCGTGAATTCACCCGACGATTTTCCAAGCAACGAACCGAGCTACCCCACATCTCCGACCACGACGTCATTATGGCGTTCGTTGCCGGTACAACGTGCAAGGAGTTAGTACGGGAACTAGGGCGAAACACCCACAAGACCGCCAACGAGCTCATGGACATCATCGCTAACTACGCAGCCGGTGAAGAGGCCGTTGGCACGTTCTTTTGTGGGTCCCCAGACAAGGGGAAAGCCAAGGCGGACGAGCCCGAGGGCTCGATCAATGGGCCCAAGAGGGACCACAACAACAACAAGAAGAAGAACCGACAAGGTCGATGTAACATCGATCCTGACGATCTTGTGGCTGCGGCAGACCGGAAGAAGCCTCGAGGTCCCCCTCTAGACGGGGGCATCTTCGATAAAATACTGAAAGAGCCCTGTCCCTATCACAAGGGGCCGGCCAACCACAGTCTCGAGGACTGTCACATGCTCAAGAAGTACTATGACTCTCTCGGCCTCAAGAAAGACGACAAGAAGGAGGACCCACAAGACAGGAGCGATGACAAGGAGGGTTTCCCCGAGATTCTCGACTGTTTCATGGTCTTCGGGGGACCCTCGACCCGACTCAGTGTGCTGCAGCGTAAGAGTGAGCGTCGGGAAGTCTTCTCCGTTCGTGCCCGGGGCCCCCGATACCTCAACTGGTCGCACGTACCGATCACCTTTGACCAGGACGACCACCACAAACACGTCCCCGACGCAGGGGTCTACCCACTCGTCGTCGACCCGATCATACTCAACACCCGCCTCACCAAGGTACTCATGGATGGGGGGAGCAGCCTCAACATCATCTTCGTCGAAACCCTCGACCTCCTGGGGATCCCAAGAACCATGCTCCTGCCCAGCGCGGGGGGATTCCACGGGATCGTCCCAGGGAAGAAGGCACTCCCGATCGGCCGCGTCAAGCTGCCTGTCTGCTTTGGCACGCCCTCGAACTTCAGGAGCGAGGAATTGACCTTTGAAGTGGTCGGATTCCACGGCACCTACCACGCCATCATCGGTCGACCTGGGTACGCCAAGTTCATGGCGATCCCAAACTACACCTACCTCAAGCTGAAGATACCAGGGCCCAAGGGAGTCATCACCGTCGATACCTCCTACGAACACGCCTACGACTGTGACGTCGAGTGCGTAGAAAGCGCCGAGGCGGTCGATGAATCGGCCATCCTCGCGGCCCTCGACGACTGTCCAAGGAGATCCCTGACCCAAACGACGCGTCGGCAACTTCGAGCCTGCGGAGGACACCAAGACCATCCCGCTTGACCCCAACCACGCGGATGGGAAGGTGCTGACGGTCAGCGCCACTCTCGAGCCCAAATAGGAAGCCGTTCTCATCGACTTTCTCCGCGCGAATGCTGACATGTTTGCATGGAGTCCCTCGAATATGTCAGGCATTCCGAGGGATGTCGCCGAGCACTCCTTGGACATCCGAGCCGGATCCAAACCGGTGAGGCAACGGCTGCGCCGCTTCGACGAGGAGAAGTGCAGAATCATTGGGGAGGAGGTCGACAAGCTTTTGAAGGCCGGATTCATCAAGGAGGTTCATCATGCTGAGTGGTTAGCTAATCCTGTACTGGTCAAGAAAAAGAATGGAAAGGATAGAATGTGCGTAGATTACACTAGTTTAAATAAAGCATGTCCTAAGGTTCCTTTTCCATTACCACGCATTGATCAAATAGTTGATTCCACTGCGGGATGCGAAACTCTTTGCTTTCTCGACGCATATTCTGGCTATCACCAAATAAAGATGAAGGAGTACGATCAGCTCGTGACTTCCTTCATCACCCCTTTTGGCATGTTTTGCTACCTCACGATGCCATTCGGCTTGCGAAACACCGGGGCCACGTACCAACGATGCATGCTCCATGTCTTCGGACACCATATAGGACCAACTGTCGAGGCCTACGTCGATGACATCGTAGTCAAATCCAAGAAAGTAGAGAACCTAGCCGAGGACCTTGAAATCGCGTTCGGGTGTCTCAGGGCTAATCGTATAAAGCTAAATCCCAAGAAGTGTGTCTTCGGGGTACCTCGAGGCACGCTCCTAGGGTACTTAGTCTCCCAGCGCGGGATCGAGGCCAACCCTGAGAAGGTAGCCGTGATCACTAGGATGGGCCCGATCAGGGATCTTAAGGGCATACAAAGGATCACAGGGTGCCTCGCTGCCCTCAGCCGATTCATTTCGCGGCTCGGGAGAAAGCACTTCCCCTTTATTGCCTCCTTAAGAAAACAGAGCATTTCGCATGGACCGTCGAGGCCGAGGAATCGCTTTCCAAACTCAAAGCCTTGATCACCTCGCCGCCTGTTTTGGTGGCCCCAATCCCCGCTGAGTCCCTCCTACTCTATGTTGCTGCAACTACCCAGGTAGTCAGCGCGGCTATAGTGGTCGAGAGGGCGGAGGAGGGACACACCATGCTGGTACAAAGGCCCGTCTACTTTGTAAGTGAGGTACTCTCATAAACCAAAGTGAGATACCCCCACATCCAGAAGCTACTATACGCCGTCATCCTCACTCGACAAAAACTCCAGCACTATTTCCTGGGCCACCCGGTAGCTGTGGTGTCATCTTTCCCTCTCGGGGAGATAATCCAAAACCGGGAGGCATCAGGAAGAATCGCCAAGTGATCGGTCGAGCTCATGGGGGAGACTCTCTCCTACGCCCCTCGGAAGGACATCAAGTCTCAGATATTGGTGGATTTCATCGCAGAATGGACTGACACCCAACTGCCCCCGGCACAAATACAGACCGAACTATGGACCATGTACTTCGACGGATCGTTGATGAAGACGGGAGCGAGTGCTGGACTGCTATTCATATCTCCCTCAGGAATCCACATGCGCTACGTCATCCGCCTTCACTTCGCCACCTCCAACAACGTAGCCGAGTACGAGGCCCTCGTCAACGGTCTGCGCATCGCCATCGATCTCGGAGTCCGGCGCCTCGACGTTCGAGGGGGCTCGTAGCTGGTGATTGACCAAGTGTCGGTGTTATGACCCAGGGGTCAAGACCACCGGCTAGTAAATTTGTATATTGCGTACTCCCTCTCCCAGATGTGATGCAAGAAGGACATAAGATTTATCCTGGTTCGGGCAAAGAAGGCCCTACGTCCAGCGGGGGAGGATGGATTGTATTATCTTGCACCGAAGTGCTCGTACAGGGGGGGGGTACAAGCAGGTTTACACGGGGGTGCTCAGGATGAGCTAAGGCCTAGGGCTAGCAGAGCTGTCCTAGGTGGTTGGTTGATTGCTTGAGGGGTCAATCAAGCAATCGGGTGTGTGGTGTGCGAGGGTCGGAGCTGATGTCTGAATGCGAAGTGTCCGAGCGAATGTGAGTTACCCCTTCTTCTATCCCAACGTCCCCTTTTATAGACCAAGCGGAGGCATGAGAGTACAGGGTCGAGACCAGCTTGGCCTTGTCGTATCCCTGAAGACACAGTCGAGGGCTTGTCCTGTTCATGGCTCGAGGGGTGCCTCTGGAGTCCGTACTCGCGATGTGGCTACAGCAGCAGCACAGTTGACGGAGGTCCAGGGCATGGCGGTGAGCTGATGGATTTGACTGCGGTTGCGGGCGCCCATGGCATTAGGCGGGGGCAGGTGAGCGCATCGGATCCCCTTTAACCTATACCGGGGGCAGGTGAGTTGATTGAGCTTCCCGCCCGGGGGTCGTTCGTTCGACCCCTTTTCCGTCATTCGGAGTCGAGGCGGAGGCGGAGGGGTCATTCGTTCGACCCCTGGTCCATCATTCGGAGTCGAGGTGGAGGCGAAGGGGTCGTTCGTTCGAACCCTGTCCGTTTGTCTCCCCAGAGATGGGCCGGCCCACGACTGGTTGCTGTTGCCGGTGCGGGGGACCTTCGTGTGATGGGCCCTTCCTTGCGGACTTGAGCGGCTGATCGGGTCCTGTCTTAAAAATGGTTTCTATGTTGAGCGTCAATTTGTCGAAGGGTTTAGGGTACCCCTTACCTTTGTACCCGACAGTAACCCCGAGCCTCTGTGCGGATAAGAAAAATCCGCATAGGGGCTTTTGGCATTGACCTGCAGAGTTAGTGAGAGGTTCGATTCTCCGTGGGGTGCGCGCAAGCGCACCCCGCAGGGGTAGTCCCCGAGGCCCCAGAGGAGTGATTAAGAACTCCTCTAGGGGCTATGATATGTGGCTTTGACCTGCAGAGTTAGTAAGAGGTTCGATTCTCCGTGGGGTGCGCGCGAGCGCACCCCGCGGGGGTAGCCCCCGAGGCCCCAGAGGAGTGATTAAGAACTCCTCTGGGGGCTATGATATGTGGCTTTGACCTGCAGAGTTAGTAAGAGGTTCGATTCTCCGTGGGGTGGGCGCGAGCGCACCCCGCGGGGGTAGCCCCCGAGGCCCCAGAGGAGTGATTAAGAACTCCTCTGGGGGCTATGATATGTGGCTTATTGAGGGGATTTGGGATTACCTGGAGTCGTGGCGCCTTACCGAGCGGTCAATTCCGTTTGCCAGGTTATGAGAGTTCCTTTCCCTGAAAACAGGGGTGCTCGAGGGCGGCCGTCGAACCCTTCCGAGGGCCAGCCTTCGCTCCCTCGAGCATTACTGGAGTCATAGTGCCCCTACCGAGAGGTCAACTCTGTCTGCCAGGTCACGAGTGTTTTCGACCCTCTTTCGTCGAGGGGTGCCGTGCGTAGTCGGGCCCTCGAGCCCTGCGTGGCTGTGCTTTCACTACCTCCTAGCGTCCTTCCCACGGATCCTTGCGTTCGGATTGCGGGGCGAAGAGCATCATGCTATCCTTATTAGGACGAGCCTCGAAGTCCTCTGTGAGCTGGTGTTGGGCAGAGATCCGTAGAAATCGTGCCCGGTACGGGTAAAAATCCAAGTGAGAACTCGTGCCCCATTCGATAGGGGTCGATTAGAAGCCCTGAGGCATTCTCATTAAGCAAGACCGTGTGGCTTACCTAGGTGCCAACTCCGTTCGATGGGAGCTGGTGGCTCGATGCCTCCCGGCGTAGGGACCCTTAGGTATTCTGTGGTTATGCCTCGGATATGTCCCGGGGGGCCTTGAGAGTTCGTTCTCGAGCTAGGGGCTCGCGCCTGGCCCCCTCGGGTCATCCCTGACTCGCATACTTGAGGGCGGCTGTCGAACCCCGTTCGTAGGGCCAGCCTTTGCCCCCTTGAGATTTTTAGGGGTGGACCGGAGTCCGTAACCATGGGTCCTTCCTGACCTCAGGTACTCGAGGGCGGCTGTCGAACCCTATGCAAGGGCCAGCCTCCACTCCCTCAAGATTTGACGGATGGGTCGACGTCCGCCGCTCACCTTCGAAGGTGACGTCCTATCATGCGGAATACAAAAGGGGGGTAGGAAGGTAGGTATACTAAACGTGGGGACATACTTGTGTTTTTGTTGGATCTACCCGTTGGGCTCGAGTACTCGAGGGCGGCTGTCGAACCCTGTGCATGGGCCAGCCTTCACCCGCTCGAGACTTGGGAGTGGACCGGAGTTCATAACCCGAGGTCATCTCTGTCCTCGGGTACTCGAGGGTGGCTATCGAACCCCGTTCGAGGGCCGGCCTTCATCCCCTCGAGATTTGGGGGTGGACCGGAGTCCGTAACCCTGGGTCCTTTCTGACCTCAGGTACTCGAGGGTGGCTGTCGAACCCCGTTCGAGGGCCAGCCTTCGTCCCCTCGAGATTTTGACGGATGGGCCATTGTCGGTTGCTTACCTCCGAAGATAACGCTAACCGTCACGCGCCTTTTTAGGAGATGTCCGTTCGGCCGCAACAGTACCAGGTACAGGGCGCAGCACGGAATGTGGTGTGGAATCCGATGACGCGACGGGCGCACCTAATCCTGGAGGAATACGAGGAGGCGGTATGCGGGCGCATTAAATGCGGAGATTCACTTGCCTGTCTGTAGGATCCGCCCGTTGGGCTTCCGGTTATAAATACCGGAAGTGAAGAGTCGGCCGCTTTCTTCTCGTCATTGCCTTCCCTGCCTCCTTCTTGCCATCGCCTTCCCTGCCTCCTTCTGAGCCGGACCTCTGCGCGTGCACGAGTAGGGAGAGGAGAGATTGGGAACGCACCTTCCACCCCACATCCGAGCGCATCAGCCTCCCTGCCCCCATGGCCAGATACAGCCTGCACGGGCCCGATGCCTGGCTCCCGTCTTCGGCGACCGTCGCGCGTCTAGGAGATCTGGTGGAGAGCAGTCTTCTCCGGCCCATCACCTCCGTCGACCAGCCGGAGTGGGTAGTGCCACCGCAGGAGCATGCGGAGCCCAACCCGCCGGAGGGCTACGTGGTCAGCTTTGAAGTCTTCCACCGGGCGAGGCTAGGCGCCCCTCCCAACCGTCTCCTGCGCGGGATCCTCCACCACTACGGCGTGGAGCTCCAGCACCTCACCCCCAACGGTATCTGTCACGCGGCGGTTTTCACCGCCGTGTGCGAAGGGTACGTGGGGATCGAGCCGCACTGGGAGTTGTGGCTCCACCTGTTCAAGGCGAGCCTGTTCCACGCATCGGCCGGGCTCGACAACCGCAAGATGGTCAGGACGGGGTGCTGCAGCATCGCCCTCAAGCGGGCAGACAGCTGGATCCCGGCGAAGCTCTCGTCGAGCCACTCCGGATGGCACTCCGGCTGGTTCTACCTGAGGAAGGACGATGGCTTGCTCTCCGCCTACACCGACAGGACGATCGACTCGAGGCCCGACCACTGGAGGTACGGCGTCGAGAAGAAGAAGCAGTCGCGCCTCGGCTACCTGCTCGGCGCGATCGACCGTCTAAAAAAGGCGGGACTCACGGCGGCGATCGTCGCGTCGGCTTTCCATCAGCGGCGGGTCATGCCGCTGATGGCTCGACCTCTACGCCTCGACGAGATGCGCCCGGGGTCAACCTTACGGGATGTCGCCTTATGGGGGACAAGCTACCCCCCGAGAGGGTGGCCCGCCGTGTACGTGCCTCCTTCGCGGGCGCGTTCGAGATCGGGGGCGTCGCCAGCGTCCCCATGATGCTGGATCAGGGACATTTCCAGCTGGTATGGCTCCCTTTCTCTGTTAGTGTTCTCGTGTTTGCCTTGTTCGCCTTCTTTGCTTGCGTCCTAACTACCTTGCGTTCCTCAGGGGGATGTCGTCTTCAGGAAGTCACTGCCACCGGTGAAGGAGCAGGGTGACTCCTGGGCGAGGCGCCTTGAAGCCGAGCAGGACAAGAAGGCCAAGGACAAGACCAAGAAGGACAAGGGCAAAAGGGCCCGAGAGAAGTAGGAGCGAGAACAACGCCGAGTCCGACAGAGGCGGGCCAACCTTTCCGAGGAGGAGTCGCCCTCGGAGGAGGATGAGGAAGAGGATGAGGAGGACAGCGACGGGGAGGCCGAGCCACAAGAAGGGCTCGAGGAGGAACAAACGGCGCCCGAGCGGCAGGGGGCGGCCACTGGAACCGGAGGAGGAGAGGGGTCGACGTCGAGGTCAGCCCCAACTGGCGAGATCGAGCCGCGGGGCGAGTGCCCCGTGGCTCCTCAAGGTGAAGTGCCACGTCAGACGCGCGGGCGTTCGTCGCGATCCCCGTCGAGGGGTCGGTCGAGCACGCCTCCGGCGCCCACCCGGTCGAGCGTATGGGTGTCGGGCCCATCGGCGCAGGAGGAGGCCAGAAGGGGGGCGACGGGAGTGTCGTCGGCCCCTACCCAAGAGACGGTGCCGGGGGCGGCCTCGACCCATACCACGGCTAGTGCTGGCAGGAGAAGTAGCTCCCGTCGCGCCCCGCAGAAGCCCCCGAGCGGTTCAAAATCCATTGGCCGGAACCCCATGACTCCGCTGGGGTAAGTTTCTTTTCTGCTGATCCCGAGTGTTTTTCTTTGGTTATGACTCGTGCTTACCGTCGTGTATGGGCTTCTTTTTTAGGTCAAAGCGCTCGGCGGAGGGTGTGTCCCTCACCCCGGCTAAGAGGCTGAGGACGGAGGTTGCGGTCGAGGTGACCGTCGGGGCTAGTCCTGCTGCCCCGCCCCCTTCGACCCTCACCCCAGAGGCGGCGTGGGTGGCCAAGGCACGGGAGGCGATGGGGCGAGGGCACGCGCAGGCCGCCGCGGAGCTAGCTCAGGCGGGGGAGGAGTGGGTCAGCCCGCCGCGTCGGTGGGTTCCACCAGAGTGGCGGGTCAGAGGGAGGCACGCTCGCAGCCGCAGAAGGCGCAGAGCCGGCGTCGATGATGGTCGTGGCAGAGGAGGTCGAGCCCCAAGTCACCGTGGAAGTAGAGGTGGTCGACCTGACCCTCGCCGGCGAGGGAGAGACGTCGGAGCGCCCGGCGCCGAGGCGGTGGCCCGAGAGCCTCGCGACGCGGGAGGCGCGTCTGCGGCTCGAGAGCGGGAGCGAGGCTGCTGCCGCGTCGGAGGAACCATCGTCGGCGGAGGCCTTCGTTGAGGGGACCTCGACGCTAGTTCCAGAGCCTAAGGAGGGGGGACGGGTCGAGCAGCCCGAGGCGACGCCCGCGGCGGAGATGGCGGGGATGTCGGCGACGGCCACTGCTGAAGAGGTGGCCAAGCTAGTGGGCCCGGGGGAGATGGCCGTAGCGACGGTCCCCCGGTCGGAACCGGAGGGGACCAGCGTCGCGGTGCAGGGGAGCGACGCGCCGAACGCGACAATGTCCAGGGCGGCCGCTCAGCCTCGTCTTGAGGTCGGGCAATCGTCGTCTCGAGGTAATCCGTCCTCCGACTTAGCCGACCCGCAGCGAGTCTCGAGGTAATCATCGTCTCGCGGTGCTGATCGTTTGCTTTCTTCACCACGCAGGGTTGTTCTCCCGGCAGGTATTTCTTCCGCCTAGGGGTGATGACTCGGAGGGGCCAGCGGCGGCCCCGCAAGGTGACCCCGAGGTCGGGAGAGCCCAGCTCGAGGGGGCGGCTCCCTTCCCTACTCTGGCGGAGCGGGTGGTGCTCCACGGGGGTGGCCCTGAGATGCGCCAGGGCATCATGCGGGAGGTCCAGGAGAGGATCGACCGCCGCAGCGGGTTCTGGGGGCAGGAGCCCCTCGAGTTGGCCGACCCCTGAGACCCAGGGCGCACCCTCTTCAAGCTCGACGATCAGGCCGAGCTCGGGAGTGGGAGCACTTGGAGGAGTTCCGGGCGTGGCTCGAGCATGTGGTTCGCCTGTTGGCGGAGATTGCTTCCGTAGACCTGCACCGGGGGATGGAGGTAAGCTTCGTTCTTCCTTTGATCTTGCTTGGGTTACCTGACTGCTTTTTTTCTGATGACCTTCCTTTTGATCCCTGTCAGACGTTGAGGGCGAGGTCATATGATAAGTCCCAATTCATCCTCCGAGTGCAGGAGCAGTGTGACGGAACCGCCCAAATTATAAGAGATCAAGTGCTAAGGTAGCTGACTTAACTACCATTTAAAACACTTGAGCCCATATAATCCCGGTAGTCCGGAAATCTCGAAGGATTTCTTACATCGATTCAGGATCGCGTACATTCAGGGATACACATTCGAACGAGCCACGAATCAAAGGAAATGCTTAAAGTACGAAATAAAGTTATTACAACACCTTGTTCCAAATAAAAGTAGTACTTACGCCACTACACATGTGGCCAAATAAAACAGAGTTTGAAGCAGAATTTGAAGTTTTCAAAAGACAGGGGTGCCCACAACGTCAGATCCGGCAACAGCAAAAGGTGAGCTTGTAGAAGACCTTGCCCAAGGCCTACTCATCTTCTCCGTAGAAAGGATAAAGACAATGCTTACAATAGCCAATGTATACTTGGCCATCTGCAACAAAAGGGATAAACCCTGAGTACGGGAATGTACTCAGCTAGACTTACCCGTCTAACTGAAAATAAAGACTCCAAGGATATGCATGGCTGTATCTGGAGTTGGGTAAGCTTTACTTTGCGGAAATGCTTAAAATTAAAGGAGTTTACTTTAATGATGCGGTGAGCAGTCATCTTTTATCCTACTAATTATTTCTAGGTTATTGCATCTATACTAGAGCACACACTTGATTCTACTCAAACAATATAATAACAATATATCCAGTTCCTTCATCAACATTTTAGTAGAACCATTAAGATGTCACATGGAGTTGTACTGTGGTGAAGCTCAGCATAATCCCCCATATCCGGTGGGGGGCGGCAATTCGAATCGATATACACCAGCTGGTAAGATTACCTTTAACACACGCCCATGCTTTACCCCGTCGGGTCAGCATTAGGTTACCGCTCAACAAAGTCCAGGTGGTAATCGACGCGGGCTTGCATTGGTCCACCCCAATTGTAGAAAATAGATGGCCACCACGGGGCAGATCATGCCTACAGTCTAGAGGGGTGCTCACAGCAGAGCGAGCTCCGGCCCGGACAGTGTTTACTCGGCTTCGGGGTCGACACCCCCGATGGCCCCTATGCGAAAGGGCGCATTCAAAGATGTAAGAGGGCCACCATCGTGTACAAACCTACACGATCCAACGGACGGACTGCCCCCAAGTCTAAACCACTTGGTGCACTTGCCTTCCAGTTGACCGTATTTCATTACTACCATAGGTTCTTTCCATGATAGCGAACATAGCCAACCGTGATAGTATTACCCACGAGGGATAATACGAAACATAAAAGAAAGGTAACCATTATTTCTAAGCATGCTAAGCGGTTGCTTTTAATTTATTATTAACAGGGTAACAAGGTAGGTAAAACAAATATCAAGGAAGGTAATGCATCAATTTGGGATTCAAACAACTCCTATTACCTAATGCATCACAGTGTAAAATACTCAAGTAGATTAAATTGTAAAAACTGGGAGGCTTAAGAATGCTCCGGGGCTTGCCTTGAGAGAAGGTTGAGGGTTGGTGGTCAGGGCACTCAGGAAGGTTAGTGTCGAGCTCTTGGTATTCCTCGTACAACTCCTGTACTTCCTGGACTTCTGTCTCTGTGGGCTCCTGATGTTCCTCCACGGATCCTAAATGATTGCAATGCATAAATGAATAACTGAATGGTGCAGGGATGATACTCGAACAGAATTTTAACACACAAACAGAGATGCTAAGCATACACCCAAGAGAATTGCCACAAAGCTACTAAGGCTCGAGCTACTAGCTAGCAGGACAAAACAGGCTAAGACCTAAACTGAACATAAACTAGCAACAAGACTTTACTCACTCTAGATAACAACAAACAAGCAAGGCATACAACTGAAAACGAATAGGAAAACATTTCGGGACGGGCTCGAGGCACGTCGAGGCTTGCGAGGCGACTGTCGAGCAAGACCATCGATTACTCGAGGATGACCCTCGGTTATTCGAGGTCCAGCGACCATCGATCGAAAACAGAGAACGGCTGATCGACGTTTTCTCGCCGAGGGTGAAATCTTCGGCGGTAGGATTGGCCGTGCTAGGCTCGGGATGACTTACGCGCATCCACTAGTGGTGTTGGTTGAACTGGCGCGACCGTGAAGAGGGGTCGACGGTGTGCAGTGGTGGTGCAGCTCGTCGGTGTGATCATCGGCAAACGATCATCGGCAAAGCGATCATCGGCAAACGATCATCGGCAAAGCGATCATTGGCAAAGCGATGCTCGACGTTGTGGTGCGTGAGCATCGTGGTGAAGAGGTGAGTGCGGCTTGAGGGCTAACTGAGCCAGAAAGGCTCTGTGGAAACCTGGCCACGTGCAAGCTCCGCGGCGGCGGCAATGGCGCACGGCCAACGGTGCTGTGATGACACGGGTTGAACTGGAGCTAGGGGGAATAGTGTTTTCACCTCGGTTAACTCCGGCGAAGCTTCCACAAAGATGGAGGTGTCGGAGGCGAGACGGTGAACGACGAACGCTGGCTGATCGGTGCGGTGGCGACTCGAGAGCGAAGAACGGCGAAGGTGTTCCGGTGACTGGAGTCCACGGCTGGGGAAGAAGAGGTGAGCAGCGTGGGTGCGGGGCAAAAGTGAAGGCTAGGGCGAGAGGAATTTGAGCACAGGGGCTTGGGTGGTGGTGGATTGAAGAAGACGACGATTGCGGTGCTTGGAGCTCTCGGCTGGCGGGAACAGAGGCAATGCGAGTGATTGCGCGAGTGCGGATGAGTGCAAACGAGTGTGGGAGGTGGAGGAGGTATAGGCGCTCCTCCTTGCTTGGTCATGGCCGACCGGCGCTGCAAGAGGGGACGTGACGCGATGTGCGGCGGTGGCAGCGACGCTGGTGTGCTTGCGGCGACGAAACAGAGCGGGACTTGGTCGATGCGCCGTTAACGCAGATTCGCGCTTGACTACGAAGGCGACAAGGCGGGGCGCTGATCGGACGCGGCACTGCGGCAACGTTATTGCGAAACGACGGTGCGGCGCGTGGCAGGGCGGCTGGCAGGTCTACGGCGGCGAAGCAGGACGTCAGCGGCGAAAAGCGAAGCCGACTTGGTCCTAGCGCCATTAACTCGGATTCGAGTGAGACAGCGCGAGCGGCGACAGCGATGTCGGCGCATAGCCGAAGCGGCGGCGATGGCGTGTTCCACTTCCGTGGTCAGGCATCGGCGGCCACGCGGCGGATCACTCCGATGTACGGCTCAGCCGCGGTCGGGTGAGTGCGCGCGAGCGTGCGCGACACGTGCATGCGGTCGAGCGTGCGGGAGAGGGTCGATGTCGAGGGTAGGGTCGATTCAGCGGATCGAGCCTCCGACTCGGTCGAGCCTTCCGTGCGGGGTCGTTCGCTCAAGCCTCAGTCCGTCATCGAGGGTAGACGTTGAGAGTTAGAACTCGAGGGATAGAGGAACTCGAGGGTAGGGCGTCGAGAGACTGACTGATCGAGCCTCGGGTTCGGTCGAGCCTCTGGCCTGGGGTCGTTCGCTCGGACCCGGTCCGTCATCGAGCCTTCCGAGTGGTGGGGGTCGAGATCGAGGGGTGGTGCTCGGCCTGTCTCGATTCTGATTTCCTTTTCCATTTTATCATATTTAAAGAACTAAGCAGGGTAACTAAACAAAAACAAACCACACTTTTACTCTAAGCAAAACAAAGGCTAACTAAACAGGTTAAGCACAAGATTAAGCACAAAACACCTATTCAATTCTAGTTTCAAAGCACATAAACACACACATGAGATGATAGCATATGCAAACATGAATGCAATGAAGTGATGTGCTTAGTGGCTAATGATGCTCCTAATGCAAGCTTGACACAGGGTGTCACAGTTGAGCTCGAGACCATAGAATTTGTCCTCGAGCTTTCGGACCTCCTTGCAGTAGGCTTCCATCTTGGGGTCGTGGCAGCTCGAATCTTTCATCACCTGGTCGATTACCAACTGAGAGTCCCCCGAACGTCGAGGCGTCGGACCTCGAGCTCGATGGCGATGCGCAGACCATTGATGAGGGCCTCGTACTCGGCTGCATTTTTGGAAGCTGGGAAGTGGAGACAGATGACGTAGCGCATTTGAACCCCTGAGGGTGATATGGATAGCAGCCCAGCGCCCGCCCCCGTCTTCATTAACGACCCATCGAAGTACATGGTCCAGAGCTCAGTCTGAACTTGCGCCGGGGGTAGTTGGGTGTCGGTCCATTCTGCAACGAAATCTGCCAATACCTAAGACTTGATGTCCTTCCGAGGGGTGTAGGAGAGGGTTTCCCCCATGAGCTCGACCGACCACTTGGCGATTCTTCCAGACGCCTCCCGGTTCTGGATTATCTCCCCGAGGGGGAAAGATGAGACCACAGTGACCAGGTGGCCCAGGAAATAGTGCTGGAGCTTGCGCCGAGTGAGGACGATCGCGTACAACAGCTTCTGTATATGGGGGTACCTCGTCTTAGTCTTGGAAAGTACCTCGCTCACGAAGTAGATAGGCCTCTGAACTGGCAGGGCATGTCCTTCTTCCGCCCTCTCAACCACTACGGCAGCGCTGACTACCTGGGTAGTTGCTGCGACATAGAGCAATAGGGGCTCGGCCGGGCTCGGGGGTACCAAGACAGGTGGCGAGGTGAGCAAGGCTTTGAGCTTGGAGAGCGATTCCTTAGCCTCGACGGTCCACGCGAAGTGTTCCGTTTTCTTCAAGAGGTGGTAAAGGGGTAGTGCCTTTTCTCCGAGCCTTGAGATGAACCGGCTGAGGGCAGCGAGGCACCCCGTGACCCTTTGCACGCCTTTAAGGTCGTTGATAGGGCCCATCCTTGTGATTGCGGTTACCTTCTCAGGGTTGGCCTCGATACCTCGTTGGGAAACTATGTACCCTAGGAGCATGCCTCGAGGAACTCCGAAGACACACTTCTCAGGGTTTAGTTTTATGCGATTTGCCCTGAGGCACCCAAACATGATCTCAAGATCCCCGACCAGGTTTCTGACTGTTTTGGACTTGACCACGATGTCATCGACGTAGGCCTCAACGGTCGGCCCTATGTGTTCCCCAAAAACGTGGAGCATGCATCGCTGATACGTGGCCCCGGCGCTTCGCAAACCGAAGGGCATGGTGAGGTAGCAAAACATGCCAAAGGGGGTGATAAAGGATGTCGCGAGCTGATCGGACTCCTTCGTCTTTATTTGGTGATAGCCAGAATACGCATCAAGGAAGCAGAGAGTTTCACATCCCGCAGTAGAATCTACTATTTGATCGATACGTGGTAATGGAAAAGGAACCTTGGGACATGCTTTATTTAAACCAGTGTAGTCTACGCACATCCTATCCTTTCCATTCTTTTTCTTGACAAGTACGGGATTTGCTAACCACTCGGGATGATGTACCTCCTTGATGAATCCGTCCTTCAAAAGCTTATCGACCTCCTCCCCGATGATTCTGCGCTTTTCCTCGTCGAAGCGGCGCAGCCGTTGCTTCACCGGTTTGGATCCGGCTCAGATGTCCAAGGAGTGCTCGGTGACCTCCCTCGGAATGCCCGGCATATTCGAGGGACTCCATGCAAATACGTCAGCATTCGCAGGGAGAAAGTCGACCAACACGGCTTCCTATTTAGGCTCGAGGGTTGCGCTGATCATCAACGCCTTCCCATCCACGTGGCCGGGGTCGAGCGGGACGGTCTTGGTGTCCTCCGCAGGCTTGAAGTTGCCGGCGTGTCACTTGGGGTCGGGGATCTCCTTGGTGAGGTCGTCGAGGGCCGCGAGGACGGCCGACTCATTGATGGCTTCGGCACTTTCCATGCACTCGACGTCGTAGTCGTATGCGTGTTCGAAGCAGGTGCCGACGGTGATGACCCCCGTGGGCCCCGACATCTTCAGCTTGAGGTAGGCGTAGTTCAGGATCGCCATGAACTTGGCGTACCCTAGTCGACCAATGATGGCGTGGTAGATGCCACGAAACGCGACCACCTTGAAGGTCAGATCCTCCTTTAGGAAGTTCGAGGGGACGCCGAAACAGACGGGTAGCTTGACGCGGCCGATCGGGAGTGCCTTCTTTCCTGGGACGACCCCGTGGAATCCTCCCACGCTGGGCATGAGCGCAGTCCTCGGGATCCCCAGGAGGTCGAGGGTCGCGACGTAGATGATGTTGAGGCTGCTTCCCCCATCCATGAGTACCCTCGTGAGGCGGGTGTTGAGTACGGTCGGGTCGACGATGAGCGGGTAGACCCCTGCGTTGGGGACGTACTCGGGGTGGTCGTCCTGGTCGAAGGTGATCGGCGTGTGGGACCAGTTGAGGTAATGAGGAGCCTGGGCTCGAACGGAGAAGACCTCTCGACGCTCCCTCTTACGCTGACGCGTGCTGAGTCGAGTCAAGGGTCCCCCATAGATCATGTAGCAGTCGTGAATCTCGGGGAAGCCTGTTGACACCGTTTTTTGACACGTGTCAAATGGGCTGAGGCTTGACTGGTTAGCGGCTGTTCTCCATCGGTGTCAGGAGTTGATAATGCTGATGGGAGGATACTACGAGAAGACTAAGTGTTTTGCCGATGGAAGTTGATGATGCCTTGCCGACAAGATCGTTGAAATTTTGCTGAAACCGCCGATTGCCGATGAAGGGGCCTTGCCGATTGCCGATAAAGGCTTATTGCCAATTGCCGATAAGGGTTGGTTGCCGATTGCCGATAGGAGATGGTTGCCTTTTGCCGATAAGGGTTTATTGCTGGTTGCCGACGAGGAGATGTTGCCGATTGCCGATCGGGAAAGTATTGCCGATGCCGATGGGCGTGATTTAGCACTTGGTGGCAGCAGGAGACTACAGGTGGCCAGAGGAGGAAGTTGCAGGGATCTGCCAATGGAAAGTTTCCATCGAGAAGGAGTATAAGGAAGCTGGTGTTCTGTGCCAGTAATTATAGTAGTTTGAGTCTGATTCTTGCATGAGTCATTTATTTTCCATTAAAATAGATATGTTTATTTAGGGAATAAATATATTGTTATCCAGCTCCTGCGCGAGTCAGTTTCCTTTAAAGTAGGAGTTTGTTTTTAGGAAAGATATGTGTCGTGTCTTTGTACAACTCTCCATGCGGGAGTATAAATATGAGCCCGAGGGCTATGGAAAAAAAAGAATCCAATTCAAAACAAACCAATTCTACTTTTTATCCTACTTTTATCGCAATTTATCCTTTCATGCATTAGTTATAGCTTTAACGAGTTCTTCAAGCTTTCGACGGGCTGCATCACCTTGATCTCCGTCAAAATCCTTGTTAGTTCCGCTTGGGAGTACCTCTAGGCTTTGGCAATCCGGGCGCATCGCTGTTTGCCTCGTCTAGCTCTGCTCTAGTTATCCGTGATCAATCTGAGCCTTAACGTCTGGGCGCATCGCTGTCGTCTCGTTCAGTTTGTCATAGTTATCATCCTTGTCGATTTATTGATCAAATCGACTGGCACGCCCTCGACATCGAGCTTTGGGTAATAGCCCGAGGTGTTCATGGATCTGACGCTTTTTGTGTCAACACCTCTTTTGGCACGCTCGGTGGGACACGATTATATAAATATATTTATCATGACTAATCCCAGAAGTGTCATTGAAGTCTCCACAGCAGATCTGACAGGTCATCAGAAACAGGCTCTGGAGCAGGCAATGGAGGAATACAAGCGCTCGTATATTGGATCCTTCAGCCTAAACGGGATCGGCGAAGCAGTACAGAAGCAAGATCCGCCGTCGCCGTGGCAAATCACTTTCAACGCCGATCCTGGTAACATACAAGAGATGGTTAATTCTGCATTTAATAATGCATTAATTAGCCAATCCAATGTGATGTCCAATGCTGTATGCAATGCCGTCAAGCAAACTTTCAAAGGACAGGCACCACGGTATGCTGGTCCAGATCATCTACTCGGATCGGCATCTGTTGCGATTCCATCGGTGGTTCCAAGGGCGTTTTCACCGACTATGAACCAATCTGCCAATGGAATCACGCCACCAAGATCGAGCCCAGCAAGCTCTACTCAGGTGAACGCAAATCTGGTGGCTTTAGCAATGTCCGGACCTGTCATCTAGAGTCAGTCAACCTCTGCCAGCTGGTGGGGATATGGTATGTCTCCGAATCCATCTACTGATTCCAGATCGGTCCGAAGTAATCATGCAGGGTGGAAGGCTCCCGTGGCATCGGCAACATCTGTACAGCCGATGGTTCCAGCAATGCATTATGCTACGTCTCCTCCAACGGCGCAGTTGCCGACAGGGAATCTACAAGCAGCAATACCTAGAGTGCTGTACGCCCAAGCATCGGCAAGTCATCTGCCGATACAACAAAGTCCAGTTGCTGCCAGTCAACCTATGGTGGCAATAAATTATCCGGCGCCACAAGAACAAGCGTCAGCCGGTTATCAGCTATCGATAAATGTTTGGCCAATGCGACAAGACGTGCCAACAATTAATCAGTCTACACCGGCAAATTCTTGGCCGATGCAACAAGGTATGTCGAGTGTTAGTCAGCCCGCATCGGCCGCAACTGTTCAACCCACGGTAACTACAAATCAAAACTATCATTCCAGAATACAAGAGTTGCAAGCCCCGGCTGGCTATCAGTCACCGGCAGCTGCTTGGCCGATGCAACAAGGTGTGCTGATTGCTAATCAATCTGCATCGGCGACGACCGCTCAAGATGTGGTACCCGCAGGTCAAGGCGATCATTCAAGGGTACAAGGACAGATCTCAGCTGACAATCAACCGATGATGAATTCCTGGCCGATGCAAAGCATGTTATGTGTCAGTCAATCTGCATCGGCAATAGTTGCTCAGCCTATGGTACTTGCAGATCAACGCTATCATCCGAAGGTACACGGGTTGCAAGAGTCAGTTGGCTGTCAGCCATCGGCAGATCTTTGGTCGATGCAACAAAACATGCCGAGTGTCAATCAGCCTGCATCGGCAATGGCTGCTCAGCCTATGGCACCCGCCGGTCGAGGCTGTCATCCGAATGTTCAAGGGTTGCGGGAGTCAGCTAGTTATCAGCCATCGGTAAGTCACGTGCCGATGACGCCTAATGCAGGATGGATCGGTCAATTGCCGATTCAACAGCAGTATGTGCAGCCTGAGCGCCAAGTGGTAAGAACTCTACAGTATCATCCGGCGAATTTGCATAATGAAGTATCGGTACATCAACCGATAAAAACTACACCGCAATGCTCGCAAGTGCACAATGAGACATCGGTACAACAACCGATGAATGCAATAAACATAGCGCCACAGCACAAGCTAGCAATGGTGCAAGACTACTCATCGGTGGCAAAGCCGATGCACGATGTTGTTATGACTAGTGTTGTGCATGCGCCAATCATCCCAAGTGCTTCGATGACAGGATCTGAAGAGATAGTTCAGCATACTCAGCCGGTTGACATCCAGAATTGCTCATCAGTTAATCAACCGATGTACAACACTCAGCAGATTGGTGTTACTGATATATCGGTTGCCTCGATTTGCTCGCCACAGGGACGTGAAGTACATCAACTAGTGGACATCCAGAATGGCCCATCGGTCAATCAACCGATGCACAGTATTCAACAGGTTGGTACTGCCGATGAGCCGATCGTTCCGGCCTGCTTAATGCAAAGACCTGGAGAGATGCACCAATCTACTCAGACAGTAGGCGTCCAGGATTGCTCATCGGTTAGGCAGTCGATGCTTGATGCTGCCGATGTATCAATTGCTCCGACTTGCTCACCACGGAAACATGAAGGAGCACGTCCATCTGTCCCACTAGAGAGCGAATCTGCGCATCGGCAAGATACAAAGGTGTTTTCGACCAAGGTAGAACATTCAGAGCTGGACGAAGAGCCAGGCCTTGACGTTGCTGAGTTGGAGACATTCACTTTTGATATCACGAACGCCGATCAGGATGTTGAACCATTTGACGAGATGGACGTCGGTGTCGTTGAATGGGTAAACGATGAGGAGCCTATGCTACGTGCGCTCAGCCAGAACAGGGCTGGAAAGTTCACCTTCGACGTCACGAAGGCCGATGGGATATTTGACTTATTTCTTCAGGAAGGGCGGATTAAGCTAGCCCCTAATCAAGTAATTCCATCGGCCGAGGAGCTCAATGATATCGGGTACTGCAAGTGGCACAATACAACTTCTCACAGTACTGACGACTGCAAAGTGTTCAGGCAGCAGCTGCAGTCAGAAATTAACTCTGGACGGATCCAATTTGGAAGTCCTAAAGTCCAAGGACCGATTGAAATTGATCAGCGCCCGTTTCCAATTAATATGGTGGAAGCCGGTGGAAAAACTAAGGTGCTGACATCAGACGCTGCTAGACGGAGTGCATCGGTGGATCCTGATCATCAGGTGGTTGAGCGTGACATCGGGAAGTTTGCCGATGACAATAAAGGCAAGAGAATTGCCGATAAAGGTGCTTGTGTCAGCAGGGCTCCTAGCATAGTAATCACACACAAACTACCAAGGCGGGACTATCGGCAATCACAAGACGAACGGTATCGGCAGGAAGGAAAGGAACAGCGGGAATGGCTCCGCCGGAAAAATCATTGGAGGTGTCTCTTCTTCATTTACTGTTGGGAAGAAGGCATCAAGCTACCCACTGCCGATGATTGCCCTGAATGCAACGGGTATCACACTGTCGATCAGTCAGGGAAGTCTTGTTTGGATGGTCGGGCATCTAGGCACGCCGAGCCGCTCAGAGAGAGGAGATCGGTACGTAATCAACTGGGGGGCAAGCTTGATGCCCATAGCAGGCTTGGCAGACAGGTTGGTCAAGGGAAGAGCAAGGAGCAGATCAAAACAAAGACACCCGATGAAGAAGTGCTCCCCAAAAATTCAAATATCGGAAGAAATACCGATGTAAGTGATGAAAGGCAGCACCAGCCTATTCGGAAAACCAGATCCCCTCAGTGGTGCCCTAAAGGTCTGACCAAAACCCAGAAGAGAAGAATTCAGCGCCAGCGCCGCAATGACCTGTATGGTGATGTAGAACTCTCAAGGGAGAAGCAGTGGAGGCCAAAACATCAGGATGGAGATCCATCGGCAGACAGCAATATTGTGCCGATGGTCTGATCGAGATCAATCTTGGACTTGCAGGCTTGGGGACTGCAATCGGCAGATTGGCGATTTCAATTATTATACTGATACCTACCGATGGTTTGTGCATGGGATGTTGTACTGCCAATAGGTTCGTTAACTGTCGGAAGATGGTTGCAAAAATGATTCTGCTGCGCTTGCGCATGATAACTCAGTGTGTATTGCGCGCGTTCTGGGAGTTACTCCTCGTACTCTTTGGTGGGTCTATCGGCATTGTTCTAATTTTGATCCGATGGGAGTGTGGAGCTTCGTTGCCGATTATTGTTGCGATCGGGCTATGTATCAAGATTGTTAAAAGTTGGGACTACTCAGGATTTCAGCCGATTTGATGAATTATGATATCGGTGATGATTGCCAATGACCGGGTGAACAAATTTGCCGATGGCACTCTAGCGTGGGGATTGATTTTACCGATCAGGATTGAATTCTAGGCCTGGGGTGTTTCCTAATCGAGTTCCTATCGGATAAGAAAGTCTGCCTCCAGCAAAGCCTACGTTCCAGAAACGCTCGAAGGAGTTGGCACATGATGTACTTGTTTGGATGCCGATGAAAAGGAATTGTAATACATTGGTAAAAACATACTAGCATTATATTACAAGACAAGGTCAAGTATCAGGTTACATCTTTGCCGATACGACAGGCATTAGAATAAGGAGTGAATAACTGATATCGCACGCAGGCGAATCTGTTCTATCTCGTCCATCTCCTTGGCGTCAGCATCGGCAGAGCCCTCAACTGGCTTGATCTTCTTCTTCCACAAGATGGTCTGCCGAGCGTGCTGGTCCCTTTCTTGCTGCAGAACCTTGATGGTGTCGGACAGATGGGTTTTCTGCTGATTGGCTGCAGTCAGACCCCCCTCGACTTTGTGTAACTCCGCTAGTAGCTCTTCCTTCCTTGCCGACAGTCGAGGGATTTCTTGGTCCAGGTTGCCGATGGAAACTTTTGCTTGACTGATGCTTCTGTGCTTCTCATCGGCAAGGTGTTTGAATTTGAGCTTCTCTCCCTCGCTCTTGGCTTGGGCCGCTCTATCGGCAATGCGACGAATGAGCCTCTGGTATTGGATCTGTTTGGCGTCGATAGAGGCTGCTTGGAGAAGGACTTCTGCTACGTCGATGGAGAGATAGCTTCGGACGTCCTTAAATGCAATCCTTGCTGTCGATGAATCTTGAATGAGCTGGGATGTGTCTTGTAGCAGCAAGGAAAGCAGTGCCTCAAGCTTGGTCTTGATCTCCGCCGATAGAGCTGGGGCAGAGCTCTCTTCCTCCTCGTCATCGGGTATGTCAACCGAGAAGGAAAATAAGCTGTCTGCTTGGAGGGGACCTTGGCGTCTGTCTTCATCCTGCGGGTTGAGGCTGAAAGAGAAAAGGCTATCTGGGGAATCTTGGGCCTGAAAACAGATGGGTTATAATATGCCGATCGAAGGATTATACTGGAAGTTTCAAGTGATTAACTTACCATCTTGAAGCGGATTTCTTGCCCAGGACTTGGCATTTTAGATGGCCCAGCCTCGTCTTGGACATCGGCAGCAGTTGCCGATGAATGAACTTCTGCCGGAGGAGCAATCGACGCCGTTGGTGATGGTGGCGTTGTCGTTGGCGTTGCTTCTGGCATAATACTTGGTTGTGGCGGTGATGCTGCTCTTTCATCGGGATCTGCGGTTGGTACCAATGCCAATGTTACCTCTGCCGCTACGATGGGTGGAACTGTCTCATCAGCAACTTCGGTTGACAGCGCCGGTAATGTTGCTTCGGCTGCTGTAGGTACAGCCGCCTCATCAGGGACATCGGCTGATGGTACCGATGCCGATGCCATCGCCGCCATTATGGGGGTTTCTTCGTTGGGAGCTTCGGCTGACGGTGCCGATGCCGATACCGCCTCCGCCTCTGCAGTGGATGGAGCTGCCTCCTGACCGACAACGTCGTCCATCGGCTGATCTGGGATAGGAGCCGTTGGAGTTTCTGCCGATGACATACCGACAGTTGGAGGTTCAGCTCGTGCCGATGAAGAAGATGGGCTAGCCAGCCTCAAGCGTCTCTTCTTCCTTGGCGCAGCAGCAGGAGATCCAGCCCGCTTAGACGAGGACTGGGGGGCATCGGCGGCCGAACTCGGAGGTGCTTGTCTGCTTGGGGCAGTTGCCGATGACCTCATAGCCTGAAAATATTCAATGCAAATTATACGAAGTAAATGTTGCCGATTAAACAGTATATAATCGGTATGAGTGAAGATGAGTTTACTGCAAACACCCGCGTCAGGGCAGCAGCAGCGGCCGATGTAGCCTTGGCTTTTGCAGGTGTCAGTGAGGGTACCTGTCGTGGGATGAAGGCAGCTAACGAAGGAGCCTTATAGCCGATGAGTGATACGGGACTCATTATTCGAAGCTTGAAAGGCTTCCCGCTCTTGCTCATCGGAGGGATCGGGTCATCAACCTGTCAAACACAAGAAGGTTAAAATGCCGATGGCGAAGATAAAAGTAAGGAATGCGTCAGAATGAGGACTTACTGCGTCGTCGGGGATGATATGATCGGCGTCGATCATGTGCCGATAGTAGTGCGACGATTTGGCGAATAGTTAACACCTCCATTCTTGCCACCAGGACTTGTACTCGTTTGTGATAAAGGAGGTTGGTGACCAGGAGGACAAGTCAAGATCTGATATATCGGCATCGGCAGGGAGGTTGACAACCTTGTTCCAATCCAGAGCACTGGAGAATGTCTGCCTAGGCTGTATTACCTTGGAGTAACAGAGCTTGATCGGCAGTTGGCCGAACGCCAGTTGTCTTGCCGCTACCGATGGATAGTAAAACTCAAATGATGGAGGGGCGTTCTTTCCCGATCCAAATATGTTCACTGGGATAGCTCGAGGAGTGATGCTAGCCTTCATCATTATCTGGTTCTCAGGCACGTTCCCATCGGTAAGGTTAAATAGCAATGGGAACTGGTTGTCTACATCGGCATATGGCCACCAGAGCCGTTCTGTGGCAGGAATCCCATTGTAAAATTTCTGAAAGAAGAGACCAAATTGCTCTGCATCGGCATCGGTCCCTGGCAGCACAATAGTGGCCTCTCCAAAGTTGAGTGGAGGACGAGTTGCCGATTCATCCTCCCCACACTGGTGGTCTTCTGGTATGTCTCTCGGGAAGCGTTGGGCGAACAGGTCAAGTTGAAGTACTTTCTGCATATGTGCGTTCAGCCACATGTTGATGAACCACCAAGGGCCTCCAAGATTGCCGATGTGCTCACCTAGCAGTAACTTCTGGGATACTTGATGGAGGAGACGATATACCGATCCTAGAAGATATCTGCCCAAGGGAAGTCATGTCCCATCGGCAAGAATCTCAGCTGCTGGGAGGTACATGGTAGTGGGTCCGACTGCCCTGCCGCAGAAGATGAATTTGTCTAGCCACATATTCAGGAAAGTGGCGTGCTCTCTCTGGTTTACCGATCCCGTCTTCTGGTATTCCTGAATGTAACCCGTCCAACCGCCGATGTTCCGGGTATTCACTTTGTGCTTAGCTTTCCTATTAAACAAGGAGAAGGTGTCGGCAGAGGAGATGTCTAGACCGGTCAGCATGTGGACATCGGCAAGAGTGGGGGTGGCTGGTCCATGTCGGAATAAGAAAGCGTTCAAGGTATCTGACCAGAAGTAGGAGGCGGCTATTAACATATTCTCGTTCTTTTCCATGTCGGCAATAGAGAGCCTGATACATTGGTCCAAACTACGTTCTTGCCAGTAAACTTGCTGCGCACTAGCAACCCTGAGGTACCAATTTTTCCACCCCTTAGTGGGCTTGGGCCATGATCGGAAAGCGTCCTTCCACAGCCCTAAACCGAAACATTCAGATCTGAAGGGAATTCGGTTGGTTTCCGCATTGATTATGTAACTGGGATCCGGATTGCCCATGGGGCCTAAACAGCTAAAAGTGGAACCAGTGAGTGGAATCACTACCTTGTTGTACAGTTCCTAGGGTTCGAAGAAAAAAACGAAGAACAGTCAGAAAGGAGCGGAGGCAGATCCAGATTCGTGCGAAAATTGACAGGGGGCTGGATTAGGAAAAGAACAAGTCTTACCTTTGGGATGTCGACCTGGATCGCCATTGGAGTCGAGGGAGTGCTTGCAGTTCGTCCTTGGGTTGCGGGAGTACTGTTGCTCGAGTTCGTCTTCTTCGGAGCGGCTGGAGGTTGAAGACGAAGGCAAGGGGTTGAAAGTGAAAATGGACTCGAGTAAAAAGGACGGTGTAGACGCCAGTAACTTTTATAAGCCTATTCAGGGGTATTTTGGGGTTCTGTTTCACACCGTGCAGGAATGTGGAGGCACCCGCGGTAGATACGCGCAGTAATCAAGGTGGTCTGCAACTGTTTGTGCTACAATCGAGGGATTTTATTATTAAATTGCAGTTCCACATGCGGGGATCGAGATGTTGCCGATTGCCGATCGGGAAAGTATTGCCGATGCCGATGGGCGTGATTTAGCACTTGGTGGCAGCAGGAGACTACATGTGGCCAGAGGAGGAAGTTGCAGGGATCTGCCAATGGAAAGTTTCCATCGAGAAGGAGTATAAGGAAGCTGGTGTTCTGTGCCAGTAATTATAATAGTTTGAGTCTGATTCTTGCATGAGTCATTTATTTTCCATTAAAATAGATATGTTTATTTAGGGAATAAATATATTGTTATCCGGCTCCTGCGCGAGTCAGTTTCCTTTAAAGTAGGAGTTTGTTTTTAGGAAATATATGTGTCGTGTCTTTGTACAACTCTCCATGCGGGAGTATAAATATGAGCTCGAGGGCTATGGAAAAAAAGAATCCAATTCAAAACAAACCAATTCTACTTTTTATCCTACTTTTATCGCAATTTACCCTTTCATGCATTAGTTATAGCTTTAACGAGTTCTTCAAGCTTTCGAGGGGCTGCATCACCTTGATCTCCGTCAAAATCCTTGTTAGTTCCGCTTCGGAGTACCTCTAGGCTTTGGCAATTCGGACGCATCGCTGTTTGCCTCGTCTAGCTCTGCTCTAGTTATCTGTGATCAATCTGAGCCTTGACGTCCGGGCGCATCGCTGTCGTCTCGTTCAGTTTGTCATAGTTATCATCCTTGTCGATTGATTGGTCAAATCGACTGGCACGCCCTCGACATCGAGCTTTGGGTAATAGCCCGAGGTGTTCACGGATCTGACGCTTTTTGTGTCAACAAATCCCCTGTTCTTGTCGTCGTCCCCATCGTGCGGATCCCCCTTCTTGTCGTCTTTCTTGAAGCCAAGAGAGTTGAAGTGCTTCTTGAGCATACGACAGTCCTCGAGACTGTGGTTGGTTGGTCCCGTGTGATAGGGGCAGGGCACCTTCAGCATCTTGTCAAAGACGCCCCCGTCGAGAGGGGGCCCTCGAGGCTTCTTCTTGTCTACCGCAGCGACAAGATCGTCGGGCTCGGCGTCGGGTCGACCCGGCTGGTTCTTCTTCTTGTTGTTGTTGTTGTCGTTGTTGTTGCTCCTCTTGGGCACATTCTTCGAGCCCCCGGGCTTGTCCGCCTTGGGCTTCCCCTTGTCTGGGGATGCATAGAAGAACGCGCCAACGGCCTCATCGCCAGCTGTGTAGTTGGCGACGATGTCCATGAGCTTGTTGGCGGTCTTGGGGGTGTTCTGTCCCAGCTCCCGCACCAACTCCTTGCAGGTTGTTCCGGCGATGAACGCCGTGATGACGTCGTGGTCGGAGATGTGGGTTAGCGCGGTACGCTGCCTCGAAAACCGACGGCTGAAGGCGCGGAGGGTTTCCCCTGGCTTCTGCTTGCAGCTGCGGAGATCCCAGGAGTTCCCTGGCCGCTCGTAGGTGCCTTTGAAGTTCCCCTCGAAGATCATGACCAGGTCGGGCCAGTCTTGGATCATGTCCAGGGGAAGCTCCTCGAGCCATCTTCGAGCGGTGTCAGAGAGGAAGAGCGGGAGTTGCCGAATAATGACGTGGTCGTTATCGGCTCCTCCTAGCTGACAGGCCAGCATGAAATCAGCAAGCTAGAGCTCCGGCTTGGTTTCGCCGTTGTATTTGACCAGGCTGGTGGGTGGACGGAAGCGGACGGGCAAGGCGGTTCACCAGATGGTCCTGCCGAAGACTCGTGGCCCCGGTGGTTCCGGAGATCGACATCGATCTTCGTCACTGTCATAGCGCCCACCTCGGTGAGCGCTGTAACCTCGAGCCTCAGCGTCACCGTGCCGGCGTCGATTGTTCTCCCGCGGTGGTCGGTCGTCGACGATGCGGTCTTGAACTGGTCGTCGCTTTACTCCGCCTTGGGGCGCTTTGTCTTGGTGGACGGATACCTCTCGATTTTGTCGAGGGGGTACGTCCTGATGCTCGGAGGCAGCTCCTCTGCGCCTCGAGGCCGAGCTCTCCACCTGCTGCACGGCCACCGTTTGGAGAAGCCCCTGGATTTCGTTCCTGATGCGTCGCGCTTGGGGTGTCGATGGCGCCGGCATGTCACGAAGCAGCATTGCGGCCGCTATGACATTTTGGCTGGCACGGTTGTAGATGCGGGGCTCGTTTGCCCCCTCCTCGACGATCTGTCGATGGACTTCCCGGGCCCGCTCGCGAGCTCCCCCACCCTGTGGGCGCCCGTGATCTCGCTCGAGGGCGTGCTCGAGCTGTTGAAGTCGTAGGCGTTCTTCCTCGAGCTTGGTGAGCAGCTCTCGGACCTGCGTGATCTGGACGTCCTGAGGTGGATCGGCTTTGTCAAGACTCGGGGGGTCGGCATTTCGTGCTGGTGTAGCGTTGCTCCCTCCTCCTTCATCAGTGGCCGCGGCGTTGTTGGCGTCGTCCTGGGAGTCAGCCTGACCGTCGAGGTGGAAACATTCCCGAGTAGGATCGTAATCCTCATCGGGGGAGTCCGAGTCGGGGTAGCTGTGGTAGAAGTTGGGGAAAGATCCCCTGCGATCCTCCTCCAGCCGACGCCGTAATGTGCCCCAGGTGTGACACCCCGGGATCGGGGCTTGTCGTGGCTCCGGCCGCTCGTCTGGCGGAGAGGTGGTGACGAGGCTGGTCTTCGTACGTAGTAGGCTCTCTGGAGACCCGCAACATGTCTGCATCTGCGAGCCTACGAAAGCAGAACAAAGTCCAGCGCTGTTGTAGAGCCCGCATGGAAACATGTTGTACGGCGGCGGGGCCGAGTGTGTCCGAGAAGCCACAGGGACCCTCTGAGATGATGGTATGGCAGAGCCAAAGTCGGGCTCAGGGAGGTGCCCGCCCCCGACCCGCAAGCATTGGTCAAACAGGCTCCCGAAGGGAGGAACTATGTCGCCAGCTGAGGCCGGGGGACGGCATCCGGCGTCTTGGGATCCGCGCGGTTAAGAGTGCGGCGTTGTCGTTGACGCCTCCCCCTGGTCACAGGCGAGAGGCGCGAGTGGTGGGACCATCGCCTGGTCCTCCTTGGCCCTGGCGTACCGGAGCCGCTGCTGTCCATGCCACTAGCTGAGAGTAGAACCATGTCGTGGCGGTGGCCCGAGGACATGAACTCTAGACTCCCGAACCAGACGATGGTGGCAAATGGAAGTGATGGGATCGTGGAATCCATCTGGGAGAATAGTTCGGAGTTGATCGACACGCAAAGACCCCTACTTGGCGCGCCAACTGTCGGTGTTATGACCCAGGGGGTCAAGACCACCGGCTAGTAAATTTGTATATTGCGTGCTCCCTCTCCCAGATGTGATGCAAGGACACAAGATTAATCCTGGTTCGGGCAAAGAAGGCCCTACGTCCAGCGGGGGAGGATGGATTGTATTATCTTGCATCGAAGTGCTTGTACAGAGGGGGGTACAAGCAAGTTTACACGGGGGTGCTCAGGATGAGCTAAGGCCTAGGGCTAGCAGGGCTGTCCTAGGTGGTTGGTTGATTGCTTGAGGGGTCGATCAGGCAATCGGGTGTGTGGTGTGCGAGGGTCGGAGCTGATGTCTGAATGCGAAGTGTCCGAGTGAATGTGAGTTACCCCTTCTTCTATCCCAGCGTCCCCTTTTATAGACCAAGGGGAGGCATGAGAGTACAGGGTCCTAAACTGTTGCAGCATGGGAGGCATGTCCATGGCGCCATGCCGACGAGGGGACGTCGATCACTGTGGTGGCGTGGCGTTCCCGTCCTTCCGGTGCTCTGGGGCATGGTGACGGTGGATTGGACGTTGCTGAAGCGGGACGGGGTGGACGGAACGACCCCCGTACCGGAGTGGTTGGAGACAGGGGTCGAGCCCCCTGGTCGAGGGGGGTTCGAGACCAGCTCGGCCTTGTCGTATCCCTGAAGACACAATCGAGGGCTTGTCCCGTTCATGGCTCGAGGGGTGCCTCTGGAGTCCGTACTCGTGACGTGGCTACAACAGCAGCACAGTTGATGGAGGTCCAGGGCATGGCGGTGAGCTGATGGATTTGACTGCGGTCGCGGGCGCCCATGGAGTTAGGTGGGGGCAAGTGAGCGCATCGGATCCCCTTTAACCTATACCGGGGGCAGGTGAGCTGATCGAGCTTCCCGCCCGGGGGTCATTCGTTCGACCCCCTTTCCGTCATTCGGAGTCGAGGCGGAGGCGGAGGGGTCGTTCGTTCGACCCCTGGTCCGTCATTCGGAGTCGAGGTGGAGGCGGAGGGGTCGTTCGTTCGACCCCTGTCCGTCTGTCTCCCCAGAGATGGGCCGGCCCACGACTGGTTACTGTTGTCGGTGCGGGGGACCCTCGTGTGATGGGCCCTTCCTTGCGGACTTGAGTGGCTAATTGGGTACTGTCTTAAAAATGGTTGCTATGTTGAGCGTCAGTTTGTCAAAGGGTTTAGGGTACCCCTTACCTTTGTACCCGACACCAAGTGATGAAAGCCTCGAGTTGCCACGACCATAAGATGGAAGCCTACTGCAAAGAGGTCCGAAAGCGCGAAGACAAATTCCACGGCCTCGAGCTCAACCACATCGCCCGCCGATACAACGAAGCCGCTGATGAGCTAGCCAAAATCGCATCCACTCGAGGTATGGTTCCTCCTGACGTCTTTTCAAGGGATCTTCACAAGCCATCGGTCGATCTAAGCTCGGGGGCTCCCGCCCTCGAACAAGAAATCGACACCTCCCCCTCGACGAATCCCCTCTTGAAGGGGATGAAGTCATGGAGATCGGCGGAACGATCGCAACCCCAACCTCCTCGACGGACTGGCGCGCGCCCTACCTCGAATATCTAATATGAGGCGAGCTCCCAGAGGACCGCACCGAAGCCCAACGCATAGCCCGACGCGCCAAAACCTACGTCTTGTACGGGGATGGCCGCGAGCTGTATCGACGCAGCCCTACTAGTATACTCCAACGATGCCTTACCATCGAGGAGGGGAGGGCACTGCTAAAGGACATACACTCGGGGGCTTGTGGCCACCAAGCTGCACCGAGGACTCTAGTAGGGAACACCTTTCGACAAGGTTTCTATTGGCCGACAGCTGTCGCCGATGCCACCAAACTCGTCCGATCTTGCAAGGGATGCCAGTTCTATGCTAGGCAAACACACCTCCCGACCCAAGCTCTGTAGATGATACCCATAACTTGGTTGTTTGTTGTATGGGGACTCGACATGGTCGGCCCCTTAAAGAAAGCAAAAGGTGGCCATAGACAAATTCTCGAAATGGATCGAGGCTCGACCCATCACCAATATTCAATCCCAACAAGCCGTGTTGTTCTTCACAGACATCATCCACCGCTTCGGGGTCCCCAACGTCATCATCACCGACAACGGCACGTAGTTCACCGACAAAAAGTTCTTGAACTTCTATGATCACCACAACATCAGGGTGAACTGGTCTGCAGTTGCCCACCCTCGAACTAACGGCTAGGTCGAGCGCGCCAATGGCATGGTTTTGCAGGGACTCAAGCCAAGGATCTTCGACCGACTAAACAAGCACGGCAAGAGATGGGTCGACGAGTTGTCCTCTGTCCTATGGAGTCTCAGAACAACGCCAAGCCGAGCTACGGGGTTCTCCCCGTTTTTCTTGGTCTCTGGGTCCGAGACCGTCCTCCCCACCTGATCTCGAGTATGAGTCCCCTCGATTAAAGGCCTACAATGAACAAGCCAACACAGCAATCCGAGAGGACTCCCTCGACCAGCTCGAGGAAGCCCGAGACATGGCCCTCTTCAAGTCGGCAAGGTACCAACAGACGCTTCGACGCTACCACACGACAAGCACGTACGCAAAAGGTACCTCGACGTCGGCGACCTCGTACTACGCCGCCGACAAAGCAACAAGGGGCGTCACAAACTTACGCCACCATGGGAAGGATCCTTCATCGTGGCAGAAGTGTTAAAGCCAGGGACCTACAAGCTGAAGAACAGTAAGGGCGAAATCTTCACCAACGCATGGAACATCGAACAGCTACGTCACTTTTACCCCTAGGGCCTCGAGGCCTTATACATTTTCTGCATTATGTACATCTATCGCATCATGAACGAATAAAGTGTTCTCGAAATACATTTCATGTTCGTTCATAACTCTCAGGTAGCCTCGACTTCACTCCTGCAAAGTCAAGCCTCCCTCGGGGGCTGACAGGGGGGGACCCCCCTCCCTAAGTCCCTTAAAAACCCGAACATTTTTTCAAAACTCAACGCTTCCCTCTCCATCTTCACCCCGAGTACGCTCCGTGACTAAGCTAAGAACGCCTCAAACTGCCTAAGGGTCGAGGGCCGTTGAGCCGGGGGCTCGCCTACGCCTCCGGGCTATGGTAGCCCCACTCGCTCCCCCCCATCGAGGGATACAAGCGCGCGTCTAACGATTAGTCTAAAAAGCACAAACTCAGGCAAAGATAAACAGAGACGGCTTGAGAAATAAAAGTACCCAGATGCATCTCAAATAAAACACATTAAAGGTTCTGAAGCCCCTAGGGGCTCAACATCGAAGTGTCAAACCATATACTAACTCTGCAGATCATCGCTAAAAGCCCCTATGTGGATTCTTCTTATCCGCATAGAGGCTCAGGGGCTACTGTCGGGTACAAAGGTAAGGGGTACCCTAACCTGTGATAATCTAATGTCTAAACATCCAGGCGAAATCCGACAGTCGACCAAGCAATGGAGGAAGGCCCGTCAGGCGAAGGCCTACCCCACCGGCAGAAAGGGCAGGCCATGGGCCAGCCCATTACCAGAGGGATGGTAGGTGTCGGTGTTATGACCCGGGGGTCAAGACCACCAACGAGTAAATTTGTATATCGCGTGCTCCCTCTCTCAGACGTGATGCAAGATGGACACAAGATTTATCCTGGTTCGGGCAAAGAAGGCCCTACGTCCAGCGGGGGAGGATGACTTGTATTATCTCGCACCCAAAGCGTGCTCGTACAGGGGGGTACAAGCTGTGTTACACGGATCGGGCCACCCGAGGAGTCGATCGAGCGGCTATGTGTGTGTATGGCGTGGTATAGGGTCCCTGAGAACCAAAGTCGGATCAGAGTCCTAGATGAAGTGGGAGCCGACCAAGAGAGACTCCAACCTCCTCTTCAAATCCGGAAAAAGAAGAATAAGTCCCCTCACTCTACCTCGGCGCCCCCCTTTTATAGACCAAAGGGGGAGACTTGAGGGTACAGGGTCCTAACAGTAGAAGTATGGGCGGCGCATCCACAGCACAGTGTTGGCAAAGAGACATCGAGCACTGTGGCGGCGTGGTCTTCCCGTCCTTCAGGCGTCCACGGTCGTGACATCAGTAGAAGTCGTCGCAGTGCAGTGTCCGCAGACGGGCACGAGTCCCACGGCCAAAGCGGGACGGGGCGGATGGGACATCTTTCGTACCGGAGTTGTTGAAGAGGAGGGGGTCGAGCCCCCGATCGAGGGGGGAGGTCGAGCCCCGTATGACTCAGTCACGTTCCCGAAGTCGTCGTCGAGGGTCGCACTGTTCACTTTCCGAGGGGTACTGTAGAAGTCCGTACTCGCGTAGTGGTGGCAGTGGCGGCACAGTTGACGGGAGTCGGGGACTGGATGGGGAGTTGTCGGATTTGACAGTGGACGCAGGCGCCCATGTCGTCAGGTGGGTTTACTTTTACCCATGCCAGAGTGGTTGGGTTAATCGAGCCCTCGTCCGTCGACGGCGCTTGGAAGGTCGAGGCGTCGACGGGTTGAGGAGGTCGAAGTCGAGGTAGAGGTCGGGGGGGCGTTCGTTCGACCCCTCGTCCGTCGTCGCGGTAGAACCGGGGGGTCGTTCGTTCGACCCCTCGTCCGTCGTCGAGGTAGAGCCGGGGGGTCGTTCGCCCGACCCCTCGTCCGTCGTCGAGGTAGAGCCGGGGGGTCGTTCGCCCGACCCCTCGTCCGTCGTCGAGGTAGAGCCGGGGGGTCGTTCGTTCGACCCCTCGTCCGTCGTCGAGGTAGAGCCGGGGGGTCGTTCGCCCGACCCCTCGTCCGTCGTCGAGGTAGAGCCGGGGGGTCGTTCGCCCGACCCCTCGTCCGCCGTCGAGGTAGAGCCGGGCCAGTGGCTGGTTTCCGCAGTCGGTGTAGCGGGGGCCTTCGATTGATGGGTCGCGTCTTACCGAGCAGTAGGCTGATCCTTGCCTTAAAATGGTTGCTATGTTTAGCGTTAATTTATCGAAGGGTTTAGGGTACCCCTTACCTTCGTACCCGACAGTAGCCCCCGAGGCCCCAGAGGAGTGATTTAGAACTCCTCTGGGGGCTATGATACGCGTTTCTCGGGGGAGCAAGAATTGTCCGGAGGTTTTATCCTCGGCCTGCAGGGTTAGTGAGGAATCCGATTCTCTGTGGGGTGCGCGCGAGCGCACCCCGCGGGGGTAGCCCCCGAGGCCCCAGAGAAGTGATTTAGAACTCCTGTGGGGGCTAAAATACGTTATGTAGTGGGGTCTTTAAAGGATACCTGGAGACGCGGCACCCTGTCGAGGGGTCGATCCCGTTCCTTTTCCTGCAAAGAGGAGTGTTCGAGGGCGGCTGTCGAACCCTACCGAGGGCCAGCCTTCGCTCCCTCGAGCACCACTGGAGTCAGAGCGCCCCGCCCGAGAGGTCGACTCTGTCTTCCAGGTTACGAGTTTTCGACCCTCTTTCGTCAAGGGGTGCCGTGCGTAGTCGGGCCCTCGAGCCCTCGAATGGCTAGGCCTTCACTACCTCATAGCGTCCTTCCCACGGATCCTTTCGCTCGGATCGTGGGGTGAAGAGCATCGAGCTATCCTCGTTAGGACGACGAGCCCGAAGTCTTCGGTGAGCTATTCTCGGGCATGAGTCCATTAGAAATGGTGCCCTATACGGGTAAAAATCCGAGTGAGAACTCGACCCCGTTCGATAGGGATCGACTAGCGGCCCGGAGGCGTTCTCATTGTTAAGCGAGCCGTACGGCTCGCTAAGCACGACCATATGGACCACCAAGGTGCCAACCCCGTTCGATAGGAGTTGGTGGCTCGATGCCTCCCAGCGTAAGGATCCTTAGGTGTTCCTAGGTATGCCTCGGATATGTCCCAGGGAGCCTCGAGAGTTTGTTCTCGAGGCTCCGGGGACATCCCTGACTCGTGCACTCGAGGGCGGCTGTCGAACTCCGTTCGTGGAGCCAGCCTTCGCTCCCTCAAGATTTGGGGGTGGACTGGAGTCCGATAACCATGGGTCCTTCCTGACCTCAGGTACTCGAGGGCGGCTGTCGAACCCTATGTAAGGGCCAGCCTTCGCTCCCTCCAGATTTGATGGATGGTTCGTCATCCGACGCTATCCTCAGGAGGAGGAGTCCGACCTTGTGGACCACCGAGGGGAAAAGCAGGTGGTTGTTGTATTGAACTTGGGGACATACCTGTGTCGGAGCTCTCGAGGGAGGCTGTCGAACCCCCGGACGGGCCAGCCTTTATCCCTTCGAGGCCATGGAACGATTTGAAGTTGACGACCCGAGGCCCTGTCAGGCCTCGAGCACTCGAGGGGGGCTATTGAGCCCATTCGTAGGCCGGCCTTTGTCCCCTCGAGATTTTGGGGGTGGACCGAGGTCCTAACCCGAGGTCATTCCTGGCCTCGGGCACTCGAGGGTAGCTGTCGAACCCTCTTTCGAGGGCCAGCTCTCGCTGCCTCAAGATTCCTTACCCTCGAAGACGACGTTTCCAGCCGCGCGCCTTTTTAGGCGGTGTCCGTTCGGCGCAACAGTGCGGTTACAGCGCGGAGTGCGGCGCGAAACCCGATGATGGGACGTTATGCCTTATCCTGGAGGGAATACGAGGAAGGAAGTACAGGCGAATTAAATGCGGAGATTCTCTTGCCTGTGCCAGATCCGTCCGTTGGCCTTCCGCGTATAAATAGTGAGGGCGAGGCGTCCGGTGCCCTTTACGCGCACTTGCCTTCCTCGCCTCCTTGCCTTCGTCTTCCTCGCCTTCCTCTCTCTGCCTCTGCCTTAGGCGTCCCGCGAGCAAGAAATCTGCGTGAGTGAGAGAGAAAGAGAAAGATAGGGAACGTACCCTCCGCCTCCAAATCCGAGCAAACCACCGTTCCCATGGCCGCTCTCCAGCTCTTCGGCGCTGACGCCTGGCCTGCTTCCTCGGTCCGCCAGTCGTATCTGGAGGGGTTGGTGGAGAGCGGGCTTCTCCGGCCCGTTACCTCGACGGAGAGGCCGGAGTGGATAGCTCCGCCGCCGGACCACGCCGAGCCCAACCCGCCGGAGGGGTACGTGGTGTCGCTCGAGGCCTTCCACCGGGCGGACTGGGGTCCCACCCAGCCGCTTCCTACGCGCGCTCCTCTACCACTATGAAGTGGAGCTCCGGCACCTCACTCCCAACGGCGTCAGCCAAGCGGCGGTCTTCACCGCGGTGTGCGAGGGCTACCTGGGGATCGAGCCCCATTGGGATCTGTGGATCCACATCTTCAAGGCCAACCTCTTCACCGCCTCGGTCAGCAAGGGCGTCCGTCGGGAGGTCAGGGCCGGAGGCTGCAGCATCTACGCCAGGCGGTCTGAGCTTTGGCTTCCTGCGAACCCATCCTCGAGCCACTCCGGGTAGCATTCAGGGTGGTTCTACCTGAGGAACGACGACGGTCTGCTCCCGGCGTACACCGGGAGGACACTCAATGCCGAGCCCGAGCGCTGGAGGTACGGCGTCCCGACGGACAAGCAGAAGCACCTCAAGGGCCTGCTGGACGCGCTCAGGCGTCTGAAGGAGAGGGGCCTCACCGCGGAGATTGTTGCGTCAGTGTTCCACCGACGAGGGGTTCTGCCGCTGATGGCTCGACCCCTCCGTCTTGACGAGATGGGTCCCGGGGTCGATCTATCAGGGTGTCGCCTCGTCGAGGAAGAGTTGACCCCGGATCGGGTGGTCAGCCGCGTCCGCCGCTTTTTCGCGGGGGGGGTTCGCCCCCAAAGACATCACGAAGGTCCCTATGAAGCCGGACGAGGGCTTCTATGAGCTGGTAAGATTCTTTCCTTCAGTTTAAGTCCTCGCGCCCGCCCCTTCCGTCCTTTCGGCTTGTTCTCTGACCCCCTTGCGTCCCACAGGGGAATGTGTCCTACAAGCGCTCGTGTCCGCCGGTGCCGGAGGACCGGGCCACGAGGGAGGCGAACCGCCTCCGCGCAGAGAAGCAAAAGTCCGGCAAGGACAAGAAGAAGAAGAAGAAGAAGAAGAAGACCAAGAAGGCTCTACAGAAAGAGCAGAGGAAGCAGCGCCGGGCCCAACAGAGGCGGTTGGGCCTCGATGAGGAGCTGTCGCCCTCGGAGGAGGAGGACGAGGAGGACGAGGAGGAGGACGAGGAAGAGGAGACGGCGCCCGAGCAGGCGGCCGCTGCTACTGCTGGAGAGGGGGGGTCGACCTCGAAGTCGGCCCCTCCTGTTGAAGTTGGGCCACGGGCGGAGCGCCCGGTGGCCTCGCAAGAAGTCACGCCGCGGCAGACGCGGTCGTAGACGCCGCGGCCCTCGTCGGGGGGTCGATCGAGACCGGCAAGAGGGTGAAGGTGGTGCTGCCGTCGAAGAGTCGATCGAGCGAGCCCTCGAAGCCCGCCGCGTCGAGCGCACGGGCGTCGGACCCGACGGCGCGGGTGGGGGCCAGCAAGAAGCCGACGGTGGCGCCGCCGGCCCCTGCTCGGGAGAAGGTGGTGAGTGCCGCCCCGACCCCCGCCCCCCAGGCAGTGGCATCCCAGAGCTCGACCAGCCCGGCGGGCTCCGAGCCAAAGCGTCGGGCTCCGAGGGGGTAAGTCGAGTTCACAGTTATTGTGCATTTTTTTCTTTTCTCGTCGGTGAGGACTTGTGCTTATTACCGCGTACGTGTTCCTTTTTCAGGTCGAAGCGCCGGCTGGGAGCTGCGCTCCCCTCCCCTGCCAAGAAGCTAAAGACGGGGGCCGTGGTGCAAGCAGCCGCCGAGGTTGGTCCGGCAGCCCCGCCCCCTTCGACGGCCGCCCCCGAGGCGGCACAGGCAGCCATGGCCCCGGAGGTGGCGGCGCGGGGGGAGGCACAGGGGGGCCTCGGCGCCTACCCAAACGGCGGAGGAGGCGGACCCGCCGGCGGTGGTGGCCGTCGAAGCGACGGTCGCGGAGCCTACGCGGCCGTCAGAAGGGGTCGCGTCCGGTGTCCCGGGGGGCGCGGAGCTCCTGCCGATGGCGGTCGCGGGCCAGGAGGTGGAGGTGGTCGAGCCCCAGGCCCCCGCGGACGAGTGGGAGGCCCCGGCTCACCCGACGCCGGGGCGCTGGCCCGAGGGTTTGGTGGCGCTGGAGGCTCGACTCCGGCTCGAGCGCGTCGAGGGGACGCCCGTGCCGGCACAGAGCGGAATGTTGATGGAGTCCACCCCAGCCTAGGTGGACAAGATGGTGGCCGAGTTGGCGGACCCGGCGGAACTGGCCATCATCGCGGTCCCTCGGGCGGAGCCGGAGGTGGCTCGACCTCCCCTTGAGGTTGGGGGGCCGGCGTCTCAAGGTAAGTCGCACTTTGATTCGCTCGAGACGCGGTGGGTCTACCTCGCTAGGCACTTACTTTTTTGACCTCTTTATCGCGCAGGGTCGTCCTATCGGCCGGGATCTTCCTCCACCGGAGACGACGGCTTGGCGGGGCCGTCGACGTCTTCATGAGGTGGCGCCGAGGAGGAGGCCTCGCCCCTCTCCGATTACCAAGGAGGGGGGGACATGCGCATTGGCGTCACCGGGCCGATGGAGCAGACGATCGCCGCCCGCAGCGCGGCCTGGGGCCAGGAGGTTCTCGAGGTGGTGGACCCTCGAGACCCCGAGCGGGTCTTCCTCACGCTCGACGACCAGTCCGAGCTCCGACGGTGGGAGAACGTCGAGGAGTACCGGGCCTTATTCGAACACTCGGTACGTCGCGCTGCGGAGGTCGCCGCCGCGGACATACGCGAGGGGATGGAGGTAGGTTCTACTCCACCTTAGATAGTGCTTCGAGTTGTCTGGTTGCCGTTTGCTGACGATCTCCGTTTCTAACCTTGTCAGTCGCTGTGGGTGAGGTCGTACGAGAAGTCCCAGTACATTCTCCGGGTACAGGGGCAGCTCTCGACCCTCCACGCCTCTCTGGAGAAGGCGAGGGATGAGGCCGCTCGTGCGAAGGCGAAGGCGGCGACTATCCAGAAGGATGCTGAGTCGAGGGTCGCCCATGCAAAGGCCGACTACGAGGCTGTCCAGAAGGAAGCCCGGGAGGCCTTGTCGTCGGCGCAGGCGAAGCTCGATGATGCCCTTCGATCGACCATTGCCGTTGGGCAGGAGCGGGATGCCGCCGTCGAGGCCCAGCGCAAGGCCGCGGAGGAGGCCGCCCGGCTGAGGGGAGACCTCGACGCCGTCTCCCGCGAGCGCGATGCTCTGGCCACCTCGGAGGAGAAGGCTCGGACCCGCGCGACCTCCTTGGGCATGGTGGCGATGAAGCAGAGGGAGGCCCTCGGGGAGGTATACAAGACCGTCGAGGGTCTCGAGGCCCAAGTCAGGGACCAGTCCTCCGACCTTGACGCCGTCTGCCACCAGCTCGAGGAGGCCGAGCAGGCCTACTCCGCCTTGGATGTGCAGGCCCAAGGTGAGTGTTTCGGGTGTTTGCGGGGTCTGTCCTGCCTCAACCCTTTTTCTGCTTTCGGGTTTTGACTGTTATGTGCTTGTTTCGGCAGAGCTTGTGGAGGAGATTGCCCGCGCCCAAAAGGACCTGGACAATCTTCAGGGCCTGCTGAGCACCGAGGTGAACCTCAACGCGACGCTCTCGGCCGCCATCAACACCTTCTGCGACGACCTCTCGGTCGAGCCGGAGCCGGAGCTCGAGGGGGACACTCGGGGGGATCCTTGCTGCGCCGCTTCTACGCCATGACGCGGGGGGTGACGGAGAACGTCCGAGCCGCCCTGCATGTGGGGGTGAAGCGGGCCCTCGCGGTCGTCAACTCCTTCTACGACGTGGATCTCAACCTCGTTGTCGACGGGTTCGCCACCGACCTGGATCTGACCGAGGAGCAGAACGACGCGAGGTGTCAGGAGCTGATGGACCACGCGGAGGTGCCCGGAGGCCAGCTGGCGAAACTCTTCGAGCCCGACGTGATCCCCTCGGCGGATGAGTAGCCCTTGGGAGATGTCGACGGGTGGTCGCAGGCCTGCGAGCCATATCTGGACAAAAAAGGTCCATGTAATAGTTAGGCCACTGTACCGATACAATGCCAAGCCCCCGAGGGCTTTTTGTATATAATGCATTTTGATCGATGTGCACAGAGCTAATTTCATTTTTTCGAGCTTTCCTGCTTTTCTTTGCCTGAGTCGACGCCTGTGAACTAAGTGTTCGACGCACGCTCTTATCCTTGGAAGGGGGGGTGGTGAGTAGGGATACCGTAGCCCTGGGGCGTAGGTGAGTCCTTGACTCGACGGCACCCTCGACCCTTAGGGAACTCGAGGCGTCTTTACTTAGTTCAGAAGCGTACTCGAGGGAAAGAACGAGAGGGAGAGCTGAATTTCGAAAAAACGTTCGAGTTTTTCGGAGACCTAGGAGGGGGGTGCCCCCCCTGTTAGCCCCGAGGGAGGCTCGACTTTGCTGAGGCAAAGTCGAGGCTACCTTAGTGCTATGGATGGGTTCGTCTCGTTACTTCTACTTCTCGAGCTCTCTCTGCCTTTCTTTGCCTGAGTCGACGCTCGTGAACTTAAGTGTTCGACGCACGCTCTTATCCCTGAAAGGGGGGTGGCGAGTAGGGATACCGTAGCCCTGGGACGTAAGGTGAGTCCCTGACTCAACGACACCCTCGACCCTTAGGGGGTTCGAGGCGCCTTTACCTAGTTATGAAGCGTGCTCGAGGCGAAGAACGAGAGGGGGTCGAGATTCGAGAAAAGGCGTACGGGTTTTTTCGGGGACTTAGGAGGGGGTGCCCTTCTGCCAGCCCCCGAGGGGAGCTCGACTTTGTCCGGGCAAAATCAAGGCTACCTTCGGGCTACGAACGAACGTGAAATGTGTTTCGAGAACATTTTATTCATTCGAGAATTTGTACATAAATGCGGAAATGTACAAGGCCCTGGAGCCTCAGGGATAGAAGCGACGTAGCTGTTCGATGTTCCATGCGTTGGTGAAGAGCTCGCCCTTCTCGTTCTTCAGTTTGTAAATGTCGGGCTTCAGCACCTCTGCCACGATGAAGGGTCCCTCCCAAGGTGGTGTCAGCTTGTGATGCCCCTTGCTGCTCTGTCGACGGTGCAGAACGAGGTCGCCGACGTTGAGGTCCCTTTTGCGCACGTTCTTGTCGTGGTAGCGTCGTAGCGTCTGCTGGTACTGAGCCGACTTGAAGAGGGCCATGTCACGGGCTTCCTCGAGCTGGTCGAGGGAGTCCTCTCGGGCTAACGTGTTGGCTTGCTCGCAGTAGGCTTTCAGTCGAGGGGACCCGCACTCGAGGTCGGTGGGGAGGACGGCCTCGGACCCATAGACCAAGAAGAACGGGGAGAACCCCGTGGCTCGACTCGGTGTCGTTCGGAGACTCCATAGCACAGCGGGCAGCTCGTCGACCCATCTCTTTCCATGTCTGTTGAGCCGGTCGAAGATCCTTGGCTTGAGGCCCTGCAAAACCATACCATTGGCACGCTCGACCTGACCGTTAGTTCGAGGGTGGGCAACTGCGGACCAATTCACCCTGATGTGGTGATCGTCACAGAAGTCCAGGAACTTTTGGCCGGTGAAATGCGTGCCATTGTCGGTGATGATGACATTGGGGACCCCGAAGCGGTGGATGATGTCGGTGAAGAATAGCACGGCTTGCCGAGACTGGATATTGGTGATGGGTCACGCCTCGATCCACTTCGAGAACTTGTCGATAGCCACGAGAAGGTGAGTGTGCCCACCCTTGGTTCTTTTTAGGGGACCGACCATGTCGAGCCCCCATACTGCGAACGGCCAAGTTATGGGTATCATCTGAAGAGCTTGGGCGGGTAGGTGGGTCTGCCTGGCGTAGAATTGGCATCCCTGGCAGGATCGAACGAGTTTGGTGGCGTCGTTGACAGCCGTTGGCCAGTAGAAGCCCTGTCGAAAGGCACTTCCTACCAGCGTTCTCGGCGCCGCGTGGTGGCCGCAACCCCCCGAGTGTAGGTCTTCCAGCAGTGCCCTCCCCTCCTCGAGGGTGAGGCAGCGTTGGAGCACACCCGACGGGCTGTGTCGATATAGCTCGCGGTTGTCCCCGTACAAGACGTAGGTTTTGGCACGTCGAGCTACTCGACGGGCTTCCGTCCGGTCTTCCGGGAGTTCGCCTCGCGTCAGGTACTCGAGGTAAGGCGCGTGCCAATCCGTCGGATGGGTTGGCGCCACGGTGGCCCCGTCGATCTCCATGACCTCTCCCCCGCTCGAGGGGGGATCGGTCGAGGGGGGTGGGTCGACCCCTTGCTCGAGGGCGGGAGCCTCCGAGCCTAGGTCGACGGATGGTGTGTGAAGATCCCTCGAGAAGATGTCGGGGGGGACCGTGCCTCGAGTAGACGCGATTTTGGCCAACTCGTTGGCAGCCTCGTTGTACCAACGGGCTACGTGGTTGAGCTCGAGGCCGTAGAACTTGTCCTCGAGCTTTCGAACCTCCTTGCAGCAGGCTTCCATCTTAGGGTCGTGGCAGCTCGAGTCTTTCATCACTTGGTCGATCACCAACTGAGAGTCCCCTCGCACGTCGAGGCGTCGAACCCTGAGCTCGATGGCGATGCGCAGGCCGTTGACAAGGGCCTCGTACTCGGCGACGTTGTTGGAGGCAGGGAAGTGGAGGCGGATGACATATCGCATATGGACCCCTGAGGGTGATACGAATAGCAACCCTGCGCCTGCTCCCGTCTTCATCAGTGATCCGTCGAAGTACATGGCCCAGAGCTCGCTCTGAACCTGCGCCGGGGGTAGTTGGGTGTCGGTCCATTCGGCGACGAAATCTGCCAGTACCTGAGACTTGATAGCCTTCCGAGGGGCGTAGGAGAGGGTCTCCCCCATGAGCTCGGCGGACCACTTGGCGATCCTTCCCGATGCCTCCCGGTTCTAGATTATCTCTCGAGGGGGAAAGATGAAACTACAGTGATCGGATGGCCCAGGAAATAGTGTTTGAGCTTCCACCGAGTGAGGACGACCGCGTATAGCAGTTTCTGGATGTGGGGATACCTTGTCTTGGTTTCGGAAAGGACCTCGCTCACGAAATAGACAGGCCTCTGAACCGGCCGGGCGTGTCCTTTTTCCTCCCTCTCGACTACTATGACCGCGCTGACTACCTGCGTAGTCGCCGCGACATAGAGCAGGAGGGGCTCGGCCGGGCTCGGGGGGACCAAGACCGGGTGCGAGGTGAGCAAGGCCTTGAGCCTCGAGAGGGATTCCTCGGCTTCGGCGGTCCACGCGAAGTGCTCCGTCTTCTTCAGGAGTCGATAAAGGGGCAGGGCCTTTTCTCCGAGCCTCGGATGAAGCGACTGAGGGCGGCAAGGCACCCAGTAACCCTTTGCACGCTCTTGAGGTCTTTGATCGGGCCCATCCTCGTGATGGCGGTTACCTTCTCGGGATTGTCCTCGATGCCGCGCTGGGAAACTATGTATCCTAAGAGCATGCCTCGAGGGACCCTGAAGACACACTTTTCAGGATTTAGTTTTATGCGGTTAGCCCTGAGGCACCCAAACGCAATCTCGAGGTCTCCGACTAGGTTTCCGACGGTTCTGGACTTGACTACGATGTCATCGACGTAGGCCTCGACGGTCGGCCCTATGTGTTTCCCGAAGACGTGGAGCATGCATCGCTGGTAGGTGGCCCCGGCGTTCCGCAAGCCGAAGGGCATGGTGAGGTAGCAAAACATGCCGAAGGGAGTGATGAAGGAGGTCACGAGTTGATCGGACTCCTTCATCTTTATTTGGTGGTAGCCGGAATACGCATCAAGGAAGCAAAGGGTTTCGCATCCCGAAGTGGAATCTACTATTTGGTCGATGCGAGGTAAAGGAAAAGGAACCTTAGGACATGCTTTATTTAAACTGGTGTAGTCTACACACATCCTATCTTTCCCATTCTTTTTCTTTACAAGCACGGGATTAGCTAACCACTCGGGATGATGTACCTCCTTGATGAATCCGGCCTTCAAAAGCTTGTCAACCTCCTCCCCGATGATCCTGCGCTTCTCCTCGTCGAAGCGGCGCAGGCGTTGCTTCACCGGCTTGGATCCGGCTCGGATGTCCAAGGAGTGCTCGGCGACTTCCCTCGGGATGCCCGGCATGTCCGAGGGACTCCATGCGAACACGTCGGCGTTCGCCCGGAGAAAGTCGACGAGCACGGCTTCCTATTTGGGCTCGAGGGTGGCACTGATCGCCAGCACCTTCCCATCCTCGAGGCCGGGGTCGAGCGGGACGGTCTTGGTGTCTTCCGCCGGCTTGAAGTTTCCAGCGTGACGCTTGGGGTCGGGGATCTCTCCGGACAAATCGTCAAGGGCCGCGAGGATGGTCGAATCCTCACGGGCCTCGGCTTTTTCCACGCACTCGACGTCGCAGTCGTATGCGTGCTCGTAGGAGGTGTCGACGGTGATGACCCCCGAGGGTCCCGGCATCTTGAGCTTGAGGTAGGTGTAGTTCGGGACCACCATGAACTTGGCGTACCCCGGTCTACCGATGATGGCGTGGTAGGTGCCTCGCCACGCGACCACCTCGAAGGTCAGCTCTTCCTTTCGGAAGTTCGAGGGGACGCCGAAGCAGACCGGCAGCTTGATGCGGCCGATCGGGAGTGCCTTCTTCCCCGGGACGATCCCATGGAATCCCCCCGCGCTGGGCAGGAGCATGGTCCTCGGGATCCCAGGAGGTCGAGGGTCTCGGCGTAGATGATGTTGAGGCTGCTCCCCCCGTCCATGAGCACCTTGCTGAGGCGGGTGTTGAGGATGATCGGGTCGACGATGAGCGGGTAAGCCCCTGCGTTGGGGATGTGCTTGGGGTGGTCGTCCTGATAGAAGGTGATCGGCGTGTGGGACCAGTCGAGGTACCGTGGGGCCTGGGCCCGAACGGAAAAGACTTCTCGACGCTCCCTCTTGCGTTGGCGCGTGGTGAGGCGGGTCGAGGGTCCCCCGTAGATCATGTAGCAGTCGTGGATCTCGGGGAAGCCTCCCTTTTGAACATCGCCCCTGACGTGGACGTCAAAGGGCGGGTCATCCTTGCCGTCGTCTCTCCTGGGACCAGGAGGGACGAAGTGCCTTCGAAGCATGCGGCAATCCTCGAGGCGGTGGTTGGCCGGCCCCATATGGTAGGGGCAAGGCTCTTTCAGCATCTTGTCGAAGACGCCCCCGTCAGGAGGGGGCCCTTGAGGCTTCCGCTTGTTCGCTGCAGCGACAAGGTCGTCGGGGTCATCGTCGTGCTCGACGTTGGGCTCGATGTTGCGCCGGCCCGGTTGGTTTTTCTTCTTCTTCTTCTTCTTCCGGCCGCTGTTGCCGTCGTTGTTCCTCTTGGGCCCCTTGTTTCTCGTGGGCCTATCGTCCGAGCCCCCGGGTTCATCCGCATTGCCCTCCCCCTTCGCTGGGGGAATCTGGAAGAATGCGCCAACGGCCTCCTCGCCAGCCACGTAGTTGGCGATGACGTCCATGAGCTCGTTGGCGGTTTTGGGGATGTTTCGCCCCAGCTCCCGCACCAACTCTTTGCAGGCTGTCCCGGTGATGAACGTCGTAATGACCTCGTGGTCGGAAATGTGAGTCAGTGTTGTACGCTGCTTCGAGAATCGGCGGGTGAAGGCGCGGAGGCTCTCTCCTGGTTTCTGCTTGCAGCTGCGAAGATCCCAGGAGTTGCCCGGGCGCTCGTAGGTGCCCTTGAAGTTGCCCTCGAAGATCCGAACCAGGTCGGACCAGTCCTGGATCAAGTCCGGGGGTAGCTCCTCGAGCCACCTTCGAGCAGTGTCGGAGAGGAACAATGGGAGTTGCCGGATGATGACGAGGTCATCTTTGGCTCCCCCCAGCTGGCATGCCAGCCTGAAGTCGGCAAGCCAGAGCTCTGGCTTGGTTTCGCCGTTGTATTTGATCAGGCTGGTGGGTGGACGGAAGCGTACGGGCAGGGAGGCCCGCCGGATAGTTCTTCCGAAGACTCGAGGCCCCGGTGGCTCCGGAGATCGACATCGGTCTTCGTCGCTGTCGTAGCGCCTGCCTCGGTGAGCGCTGTAGCCTCGAGCCTCGGCGTCGCCGTATCGACGTCGATTGTTCAATCGAGGGGGGAGGTCGTCGACGAGGCGTTCCCGAACCGGTCGTGGCTCGACCCGGCCCTAGGGCGCCTTGTTCTGGTGGACAGAGGCCTCCCGATTTTGTCGAAGGGGCCCTGCTTGCCGCTCAGAGGCAGCCCCTCGACGCCTCGAGGCCGAGCTCTCCGCCTGCTGGACGGCCGCAGTCTGGAGTAGCCCCTGGATTTCTTCCCTGATACGTTGTGCCTGGGGGGTCGATGGCGCCGGCATGTCGCGGAGTAGCATCGCGGCTGCTACGACATTCTGGCTGGCGCGGTTGAAGACTCGGGGTTCGGCGTTCCCCTCCTCGACGATCTGCCGGTGGACCTCCCGGGCCCTCTCGCGAGCTCCTCCACCCTGAGGACGCCCTCGATCCCGCTCAAGGGCGTGTTCGAGCTGCTGAAGACGCAGACGCTCCTCCTCGAGCTTGCTGAGGAGCTCCCGGACCTGCGAAATCTGGACGTCGAGGGGTGGATCGGCTCTACGAGGACTTGGGAGAATGGCATCTCGAGGTGGTGTGGCGTTGGCCCCCCTCCCCTCTTCGGTGTTCGCGGTGTCGTCGACGTCGTCCTGGAGGATAGTTTGCTCGTCGAGATGGAAGCACTCTCGGGTGGAGTCGTAACTCTCGTCGGGAGAGTCCGAGTCGAAGTCGGCGTGGTAGAAGTGGGGGAAGAGCCTGCCCCTTTCTTCCTCCTCCAGGCGCCGCCGTAATGTGCCCCACGTACGGGGCAGCTCTGGCTCGCCCGGTGAAGGGGTGGTGACGGGATCGGCCGTCGCCCACGACGGCGTCCATGGAGACTCGTCGTATGTATGTACTCGCGTCCCTGCGAAAGCAGAGTAGAGTCCGGCATCGTTGCGGAGCCCGTACGGGAACGGGTCACGCGGTGATGACGGGATCAAGGGTGTCGGAGAAGCCACAGGAGCCTCCGGGGACGATGACGTGGAAGAGTCGAAGTCCCACTCGGGGAGACGCCCGCCCTCGACCCATAAGCGTGGGTCAAGTGGACCCCTAGGAGAAGGGGCCGTGTCGCCAGCTGGGACCGAGGGAATGGCATCTGGCACCCCAGAATTTGCTCGACGGCGAGCGCGTCGAAGCCGCTCGCGCCTCCTCCTGATTGCAGGCCAGAGTCGCAAGCGGAGGGACCGTCGTCTGATCCTTGCTGGCTCCGGCGCAACGGAGCTGCTGATGTCTAGGCCGCGGGTGGAAGGAAAGACTATGAAGTCGCCCTGGTCCGTGGAAACGAACCCTAGACTACCGAACCAGATGACAGTGTTGAGCGGAAACGGTGGGATGGTGAAATCCATCTGAGAGAGTAGTTCGGAGTTGATCGACATGCGAATCCCCCTACCTGGCGCGCCAACTGTCGGTGTTATGACCCGAGGGTCAAGACCACCAACAAGTAAATTTGTATATCGCGTGCTCCCTCTCTCAGACGTGATGCAAGATGGACACAAGATTTATCCTGGTTCGGGCAAAGAAGGCCCTACGTCCAGCGGGGGAGGATGACTTGTATTATCTCGCACCCAAAGCGTGCTCGTACAGGGGGGGTACAAGCTGTGTTACACGGATCGGGCCACCCGAGGAGTCGATCGAGCGGCTATGTGTGTGTATGGCATGGTATAGGGTCCCTGAGAACCAAAGTCGGATCAGAGTCCTAGATGAAGTGGGAGCCGACCGAGAGAGACTCCAACCTCCTCTTCAAATCCGGAAAAAGAAGAAGAAGTCCCCTCACTCTACCTCGGTGCCCCCCTTTTATAGACCAAAGGGGGAGACTTGAGGGTACAGGGTCCTAACAGTAGAAGTATGGGCGGCGCATCCACAATACAGTGTTGGCGAAGAGACATCGAGCACTGTGGCGGCATGGTCTTCCCGTCCTTCAGGCGTCCACGGTCGTGACATCAATAGAAGTCGTCGCAGTGCAGTGTCCGCAGACGGGCACGAGTCCCACGGCCGAAGCGGGACGGGGCAGATGGGACATCTTCCGTACCGGAGTTGTTGAAGAGGAGGGGGTCGAGCCCCGATCGAGGGGGGAGGTCGAGCCCCGTATGACTCAGTCACGTTCCCGAAGTCGTCGTCGAGGGTCGCACTGTTCACTTTCCGAGGGGTACTGTAGAAGTCCGTACTCGCGTAGTGGTGTGGCAGTGGCGGCACAGTTGACGGGAGTCGGGGACTGGATGGGGAGTTGGCGGATTTGACAGTGGACGCAGGCGCCCATGTCGTCAGGTGGGTTTACTTTTACCCATGCTAGAGTGGTTGGGTTAATCGAGCCCTCGTCCGTCGACGGCGCTTGGAAGGTCGAGGCGTCGACGGGTTGAGGAGGTCGAAGTCGAGGTAGAGGTCGGGGGGGTCGTTCGTTCGACCCCTCGTCCGTCGTCGCGATAGAACCGGGGGGTCGTTCGTTCGACCCCTCGTCCGTCGTCGAGGTAGAGCCGGGGGGTCGTTCGCCCGACCCCTCGTCCGTCGTTCGACCCCTCGTCCGTCGTCGAGGTAGAGCCGGGGGGTCGTTCGCCCGACCCCTCGTCCGTCGTCGAGGTAGAGCCGGGCCAGTGGCTGGTTTCCGCAGTCGGTGTAGCGGGGGCCTTCGATTGATGGGCCGCGTCTTACCGAGCAGTAGGCTGATTCTTGCCTTAAAAATGGTTGCTATGTTTAACGTTAATTTATCGAAGGGTTTAGGGTACCCCTTACCTTCGTACCCGACAGTAGGTGGAGTGACCTTCGACCTCGATCCCCTGAATGACGGAGAAGGGGTCGAACGAACGACCCTCTGCCGCGACCCCTCGACCGACTCAAAGGGGGATCGAACGAGCGCCCCCAACCTGGACCCCTCAGATGACAGGGAGAGGTCGATCGAATCCCCCTCGACTCCAACCCCCCGAAGTGACGGACAGGGGATCGAACGAACGACCCCCGAACAGGAGGCTCGATCAGCTCACCTGCTCCCGGTATGGGATAAAGGGAATCCTATGCTGGGGTCAGTCCCCGTCTAACGCCATGGGCGCTCACTACCTTGGCCAAATCCGTCGAGTCATCACTCATACCCGGATTACCTATCGACCGTACAACTACTGCAGCCACGCCTCGAGTACGGAGCACCCCCTCGAATCTTGGGTGAGGCAGCCCTCGACCGCGTTCTCAGGAATATGTCAGGGTCACGCAGGCCCCGATACCCCTCGACCCGGGGGCTCGACCCTCATCCCCAACTGCTACGACATGGGCCCGTCCGATCCGTCCCGCTTCAACTGTGGAGTTCGCAGGTTGCACGCCATGCCATCCGGCGACGACCGGTCCGCCATCACCATGCCTCGGAACACCAGAAGTACAGGAGGAACATCGACACCACTTTTATAATATGGAGAAAAAAGCAAAAAAAAAACAATTAAAGGAGTTCTATAGGACCACCGGCATATGGGACAGACTGCGTCTTTTGACAAGTCTTTATTCAATTTGTTGAAATACTCTCTCCCTCCAAAGAGAATATAATTTTTTTAACAAATTAAATTGTTTTTTTATCGAATCTATAAAAAATACTAATATTTATAATAGGTACAAGTATCATTAGATTAATCATAGAATATATTTTTATAATGTATCTATTTCAAGTCATAAATGCTTATAATATTTTATATAAACTTAGTCAAACCTCTAGTTTGGAATTGCTATTTTTTATGGAGCTAAGAGCATCTCCAACGGTTTTGCATTTTTTGTTTGGTAAAATTAGGAATTTGCCAAGTCACAAATGAATATGACAAAGATAAAAAGAGTCAATCTTCAACGGTTTTCCATTATTCACTTGGCAAAACTAAAAATTGTACGCGCAACGGAGAAATATCCCGCGGGAGTAGTGCTCGGGGCGATTGTCAAGCGAACCGTAGTTTGGCATATATGTCAAATATCACCCGGTGTTTGCCAAGTTAATTAAAATGTCAAACTCATTTGTCAAACCGTTGGATAGTAGAGTTTTAGACTTTTCTAGAAAAACAAGAATGCCAATCACATTTGCGAGATGCTCTAACAATGTTATGTCTAGTGTGTTCCTCCCTAACTACCGGAGGGCTGTAGGTATCATTGATAAATCATCTTCCATACAAGTAAAACGGCTCTAGCTCATCCTTCATATATCAAAAATACCTTACTTTTTCTTAGCTGTTTGGTGCGGTTTCTCCAACTTTTCTCTATCAAAACTGTTGTCTCAGCCGAGCTGCACCAAACACGCCTTAAGAACCCTACATTTAGTCCTTCTACATTTTCTTTTTGGTCAGTTCTCAGTGTCTTTGGCTGCCACACGACAGGTGAACAAAAGATTATGACCTATTGTTGGCTCAGACTAGATTTCATATTTAGGTTGGAGAAAACACCAGAGGACAGCTTGTCCCCATTAATTAGATGCAGAAAAACTGCAACTTGTCCAGCCGTAATGGGTAGTTCCGTGCAACTTAATCATTTTACACACCAAATAGAGATTAAAGAAGGAAGCCTGCACGCAGCCTGCCGCCTTTGGGATGGGGGAGGGGGAGCTCTCCATTCTTGCCCATGCGTGCCTGCCAATGCCAGGGTTCCCAAAGTAGCAACATAATTCTGCCCAGCGCTTCCTATATCTGCCAAAGGGTTGCCTGCGCCGTGAGCTTTCATGATATAGTCCACTCCAATGGCAATGAGATCTGAGCAGGCTGCCTTTCTCCTTCTTCATGGGTACAGTAACCATCATGAAAGCTGGTGTTCCAGTTTCTAGAGTAGAAAGGACATGAAAGCCTATCCAGCAAAGGAATGTTTGTGCTTGTACTACCTTGGATGCAAAGCTTAGGCTGTCCACTGAAAGGAAACTACCCTTTTCCAATGTTTGTTTTCTCGTCAGGAGTCAGGATTATTCACCAAAAAAGGGCGCAAGAACCAGAAACTCAGCTCACCTCCACTTCTGAAAAGAAAAAAAAACAAGAAGAAAAAAAAGAGTGGTTGCCTGTGCATGTGCAGAACCAATACTTGTCTGTACAAATAGCATATATGTAAACCGATCGAGTGGTGAATAATCCTTTCCATTTTGTTCTTAAAAATATTCGTGTTTTTTTATAAGAGGAAGTGATGCCAACGGGAATATGGGATGCTTTGACCCTTTCAGCGTTCTGAGAAAGTTAGCCACCGTATATTCACTTATTTTCAGCACTGAACAGACAGGCAGAAAGCAGATGGATGGACGATGGGTCTACACAAACTATAACAACGTATGCTGCTGCTGCTGAAAGACGCAGACTCAGTCCTAAACCGAAGAGCGGCAATGGAATACAGTCATACAGTGATACAGATACATGTATGTAACAAGGATAATGGCTATCCTTGTCCCAGGGAAACCATTAGCTTCACGTCAGATAAATTCAGAGTGGAATGTCATGCTTCAGTTTCGCAGCGAGAGCCGGACAAGATACGGCACATGGCCTGCTAGTTGCCGAAATCGGTTCAGTGCGCGGCCTACCCTACCTGGGAGAGCTGGGCTCGCTCAAACTAAGGGTCCGTTTGTGTGACTACTCCACGAACTCTGCTCCACAAACTCCACCGTAGGGTAGCTCCACGAACTCTAGGTTTTTGTGGAGCATCTGTTTAGATGCTCTTATAACTTCACCTTTTTTTTTCTGAAGTTATGTGTGTGGAGCTGAAACCGTTTGACTAAAAAATATGAAGCAGAGCTGAAAAACGTGGAGCGAAACAGTCCCAAACAGACCCTAAGTATACCACAATGGGCTAACTGCCTACCTTATCTTCTCTGGTCTGGGCTGAGCTCTAGAACGAAACACTTGCAATGGGGAAATGTTGTGCCCGTGCCGGCTAATTGAGAATTATTTTCTATTTTTAGCACTATTTCAAAATCTAACACTATTTTTTTAAAAAAAAAAACAAACACTTTTAGCTGCACCTAGCACCATGCCACCATGACGCTGCAAAAACACGCTACCGCGCTATATGTATCGGCAAGGCATGATCTGTCATGTCAGATAACAATTTCCTTAAGAAAATCCCGCGCCACCTCCGTAGTTAAGTGCAAGCGCCTAGCTCAAGTTGCACGCAGAGATGAAACGATCGAGAATCGAGAATGCATGCAAACATTGCAAATTAGTCTGCAGCACCAACCATTTCGAACAATGCCGATATCAAAGTTCTATGAGAGCTAAAACCATCACAAAGGCCCAAAAGTAAAAGGGGGCATAACTTGTCTTTATCTCTTTGATCATACAAACCACCGACACAGATACTTGTTCATGATCATCGTTACACAGCTACGCGGGGCCGCGGCCGTGCCAGCAGCAGCCCAGCGCCGTCGCCGGCGGCGGTTCTGGAACTGGAACGCGGCATCTCGGTGTATCTGTCTTCAAACGCCGGCAGGCTGTCGAGCTCGAACAGGTCGGAGCTGGACTCGCTGCTCTCCTTGGCCCTCTCCCGCTCATCCGCTACGCCGAGCGCGCGCAGCAGCTCCTCCACCCTCCTCTCCGCCTCCGCCGCGGACTCCTTCGCCCGCGCCATCTCCGCCCCCGCGTCCCGCAGCCCCGACGTCGGCGCCGCCGTCGTCCCGACCACTCCTCCGTTCCCGTGTAGCTCGTCGCCCACCACCGTCGCCACTGGGGAGAACCGCACCGCCCGTCTCGCCGGTGTCAGGATCCCTCCCGTCGCCGCCGCGGACTCCCTCCGGGAAGCGCGTGACGAGAGGATGGACCTCGCAGAAGCCGGCTCCGGCGCCGCCGTTGCCCGCGGCGTGTGGTCGAGCGACCTCGCCGTCGCCGGGCTCCTGTTGCATAGCAGAGCGTTCAGCAGGCACGCGAACGGCGCCGCCGCCTTCGCCGTGGTCGTCCTCTTGCTCTTCCTCCTGCTCCTCCTCCTCTCCTTCTCCGCGTCCGCAGCGGTCGACGACGGCTCGTGTTGCGGGTGTGACGGAGGGAGCAGAGGCGCCGGCGGCAGGAGGAGGGAGCTGTTCGAGTTGTGCTGCGGGTGCGGGTCCGGCCGGATGCGGCTCGGCCGCGGCGTCCTCTGCTGCTGCAGCCGCGGTGACCGGACCGAGAAACGTGACGGCGGCGACTGTTCCGGCGTCGGGCGGCGTCGGCTCGGAAGCGGCGTCCGCCGGGCTGGTGACGCCGACGTCCGCTTCCGGCGCGCCTCCGTTGACGAGCGCGCATCGGCGTCGGCCTCGAGGGAGTGGTAGATGGCGTCGAGGAGCGCCGCGGAGAAAGACGGCTGGTGGCCCCGGCTTGGCCGGGGCGGTGGGACGCTGGCGCCGTCGTCGTCATGCGGACGCATGGTGGAAGTGGAGACGACGTGTGGACTTGCCGGGACCGGGAGGTGACAGCGCGGGGAAGGAAGGATGGTTCGGTGGTGGTGGTGCTGGCGCGTTCGTGCGGGGGTGAACGAGGAGGGGGCCTGCCCTGGGGAAATGGCGCGCACGCATGCACACACACACGGGCAGACGGGTGCTGTGGTGGAAGCGAAATGGAGGTGGGTGGGAGACGGACACCACGGTCCGCACTCGAGTTTCCGGCTACTTTTCTCTCTGATTCTCCCCCCTGCGGGGCTGCGGCCCACGATGGAGTTTGTTGGCAACGGCCGGGCCGGGGAACTTTCTGCGCCGCTCATGTGCAGGGAAAGCTGAGTGGGGAGCGTACTACGGCCTCGCACAGCCTCTGGTAGTGTGTGTGTGTGTACGAGAGAACGGCATGTAGGTGTCAGGTAGCCAGGTGACAACGATACCGGATACTACCTCTGAGGCTCTGACTATGATGAGGGGGAATGAGGTACTGTAACGGCAAATCTGAAATGTTCATTTACCGGTGACAGTAGATCGACGGCGCTAAGTAGTATGCAGTAATTAAGAGCAAAATGCATGGATGCCAAAGTACTAGGTCAGGTGGCGCCAAAGCTATCTATCCCGGGCCATCTCTTCGTCGGAGTACCGGTGCAATGAACAGATGACTTTGCTTTCAAGGCGGCATCCGAATGATGCGCTCCCTTTTGTAACTACGGATTCATGATTGTGCAGCCCAATAGCAGAGCATAAAGAGCGCTCATAGACGAAAGAGAACCATTTTATTATGAGCCTGATTGCTAGCTAGTACATCAGATCAGAAAAGAAAAAAAAAAGTGCAGAGTTTACAAGAACTAGCTAGTGAGGCTGTGAACCTAGCTAGGAAGCCCTAGCTAGCTAATCGCGATCATCACGTCGCCATGATCAGTGTCCCGGATTTGATAGCTAGAGGTTTAGCGATCCATTGCGGTCAGGAATAGAAGTTACAGTACTTACAAGGAGAGTGGAGTGCGAGGCGACGTACTACAAGAACCAAAGCGTGTAGTATTCGGACGATGGAGACTTGGAAGAGTATGGTGCGCGCGTTCCCGTCGTCCGACTCCGACACGACGCGCGAGGCTGTTGTCTGACGGTTGGAAGCTCTCAAATCCGCCGGTGCACAGACACACGGCCGCCGCCGCGCCGCGCATGGGACCGCAACTCCATCAGGACTGCATCATTGATCAGTGTTCACCCACTCCGGGGCCGTGCGCCGGTCAATTCTCTGCCTGGGACTGGGAGTGGGCACCGCGCCGCACGCGCACGGGGCACGACCCAGGCCTGAAGCGGCCCGAGATCGAACAACTCCGCCGGCCCAGTTTTCGCCTCGTCCGAGTCGGACTTTTTTTTATTTTTAATCTATTTTATTAAGTAATTTTAATAATAAACTGTTTTATTTTTTATTTTCCCATCTAACTTGTTTGGCCGCGCCAAAAAACATAGCGCGGCAAGAGCACTCTGCTGCACCATGGCACTGACTCAGCGTGCCCTGGAGCGGGCATGCTGAGACGTGGCAGGGCTTGCTTTCCTCCCCTCCTCTCTCTCGGGGTTTTCTCCTCTTTACCTATTTTTTCGATTCACTTAATTAAACCGTGTTTTTTATTTGATCCATTCAACTTCAAGAGCAAGGTAGCCTATCTCTCCTCTATTATTTTTTCGCATTGATTTGTTCTATATGACTTGCATTTTGTTAATCTAGCAATGTTAATAGTTACGGTTTGAATAATTTTTAAATTGTTGTATAGGATGCCACGACGTGGTAGAGCTATTAAACCTAGGTAATCTCACTATATTTGTTGTATTTCTTTCGATTCATTTATTTTTAACGACCTAGGTAATTTTACCGAAATTGATTAAATGGTAGGAAGGGTCCGTTGACTGGAAATGCATTCGACCTCAAACCTTTGCCTACTGGTGTTCCGGTTCCCATGTGCTTTTGCGGTGATCCTTGCAAGATTGAGATTTCCGAGGACGAACAAACCTATAGGCAGCGGTATTGGATTTGTTCTAATTTTGCCTTTCATCCTACGCTCAAGCCGTAAGGCAAATATAGCCTTGACGTCCTGCAGCGTAAGCGTCATCTCGCCGCTAGATAGGTGAAAACTATGTGTTTCTAGCCGCCACCTGTAAAAAGATATATTAGGTATAAATATATATGAGTGATAGAACATGAGTAGTGAAAGCAAAAGGACCGGTACATGTCTATAAGTGTCGTAAGTAGTGAGCCGTCAAGTGTCGGAATACCGAGGTTGACAACACGTACAAGGTCGAGGAAGTCAGCTCGCCGTATGTACGACGCGTACCTCTCGTCCCACCCGTGGGAACGGACGTGTGTGCGTGGCCTGAGGGAGACTCCGTCAAGTGGGTGCCGCGGTGCACGCTGTCGTACTCCACCTCAAGAAGGGGGAACTGCAGGTGCTGCGTGGGAGGAGCCATCCTATCACAAATCAATTAAAAATAGTTAGGACATAAATGATTAAGTATTAAATGACAAGTAAATATAAACTAACAATTCAATACATCTAAACATAACAAAGTTTCTAGTAACCACCTGTTGCCCTCTAGATCGTCTAGAAGGTTTATGTCTGCTAGCCTTGTGACCAGGCTCTTTGCAAATGCGGCAAAGATTGTGACCAGGTGTCTCGTCAAAGTCACCACCTCCGTACGTATCATTCTCGTATCCTCTCATAGCATCCATGTTACCCTTTAGTCGCTTCTTCTTCCTCCTACCCTTCCATATCTTCTTCAGCTCTGGATGAGGAGCGTAATCAACACCATGATAAGGTGGCCACTGTGTCGGGTCTAAGTAAGGCTCATAGTTACTCTCCCAGATACGAAAGGTATTCGCCCGAAGATACAAGGGTGACATGTACTGTAGGTGCTCGTAATTATATCCACGGACCTAGCAAGCGGTGATCATATGACAGCAAGGGGCATGCATTATCTGAGGGACGTTGCAGGTGCACTCAACTTTCTGAAGACCGACTCGATAGTTACGGCCACCATATTGTTCATCACCCACTGTTGTGACACCCTTCGATCGTACATTGTAGATATTACGTTCATGTCCAAATACCGTCGTCGTACTTTCCTTGGCCCATTTTTTTTCTTCCTCTAAATGTTCATAGGCTACCTTTCCCCACATACCAAGCTTTTCTCCATTCCTCTGTGCAATCTGCCACCTCAGCACAGAGTATTCGTTGCACTTGAGAAAATAGTGTTCAACAATGCCTGATACAGGCAATGACCGAACTCCCCTGAATACATTGTTGAATGACTCTGATGCGTTTGTGGTCATAATGCCATACCTGAAACCCCCCTATCATATGCTAACGCCCACTTTGCCTTATCTTTCATCTGTGACTCTAGCCATGCCTTACTAGCTCCATTTGTCATTTTGTCTAATTCTCTCTTTGTCTCTTTGAACCTGTACTGTGTGCGTGCACAATATAGCGCCTTGACCTTAGCACATACCTCCTTATCTCTCTGTTGGCGCCAGTAATTAGCTGCAAAATGACGCATGCACCATCTATGCACTATGGGAGGGAGGTCATCGATTTGTTCAGCTGCTGCATTAAGGATCCCTGCATGACGATCGGAAACCACACATACATGATGCTGTGTACCTAGAACATGAAGTCGAAGTAGTCGCATAAACCATGACCATGATTCATTGTTCTCTCCCTCCGCCAAAGCAAAAGCAATGGGTACTATCTGGTTCTCAGGATCAACACCAGCAGCCATCATTAGTGTGCCCTTGTATTTTCCGGTCAGAAAAGTGCCATCAATAACTACCACTGGCCGACAAAACTGCCATGCATGCTGCGTCTGTGCAAAGAACCAGAAAACACGAAGGAGTACATGCTTTCCCGAGTTACGTAAACGCATATCTCCCGTGTGTATAAACCATCTCATTCTTGGGTTGTAGTGATGCATTGCACATAATATTCTGGGTACTCTATTGTATGATTCGTACCAACTTCCCCATCGAAGAGCAAGAGCAATTTGCTTAGCACGCCAAATCTTGCCATACTTGACATTATAATGAACAAATCCGAATATGGATTTCTGTAAATAAGACACTGAAATGTCATTGTTATCATCAACAAGAGTCAATATACGACAAGCAAGGTATCGTGCAGTGAGCTGTTGATGATTTTGATTGTTGCTATTATCAGCACAAGTGTGGGGTTGCACAATTTTAGTTATCTTCCACTTGTCATCACTCGGTCTTCGCCTTGCATTTAACTTCCATTCACAACCAGACTTGCAAATGACATAGTGTAGGGTCGAGATGGCGGACTAGAGGGGGGGTGAATAGTCTTTTCTAAAAACTTAATCGCTTTGGCTAACCGAAACTATTGCGGAATTAAAACTATCGGCCTAGCCAAGACTACACCCCTCTATCTATTACTTTAGCACCTAGCAAAGATGTCTATTAAGCCAACTCAGGTGTCAAGCTAGGAGGCTCACCTAAGCAAGTCTAGGTTGCAAGGTCACACAAACCTAAGCAATTAGTACTCTAAGCACAAAGGGAGCTCCTACACATACTAGTAAGCAAAGCACAAAGCACCTAAGCTCACTAGCAATGCTCTCTAGCAAGACTACACAAGCCAACTAGAGAGCTCAACTTTACTTAGCTACACAAACTAAGCAATGTAACTAACAAGGCTACACAAGCCAATTAGCCACTCAAGAGCTACTTCTATGCTACACAAGCTAGAAGGCAACTAGTTAAGCTACACAAGCTAACTAATTACAAGAGCAACAACTAACCACTAGCACAAGTAAGAAAGTAAATACAAGCTAGTGATTTGGAGAATGCAAACCACCGAGAAGATGTACAAGGTTGACATGGTGATTTTTCTCCCGAGGTTCACTTGGTCGCCACCAAACTAGTCCCCGTTGTGTCGACCACACACTTGGTGATTCGGCGGATAATAGGCGTTCACAACCCTAGCCACTAACTCGGGCACCGTAAGAATCCACCCACAAGTGAGGGTAGCTCAATGACACGCTCAACTAGAGTTGCTCTTCACGATCCCCGCGGGGCGAGCACAACACCCCTCACAAGCACTTCTCCGGAGCGTCGCACAATCTTCTTGTGCGCTTCGATGGAGCCTCAAGCCACCAAGCCGTCTAGGAGGTGGCAACCTCCAAGAGTAACAAGCACTCCGGCTTGCAACACGATCACCTAGTGCCTCACGATGCAATCTCTCAAAGCAACGCACTAGAAATCGCTCTCTCACTCAATCGGATGAACACTATCGAAGTATGAGTGAGTTAGAGGGCTCCCAAACCAAGCACACTAGAGGAAACAAATGCCCAAGGTGCTCCACCAGCCCCAAGGGCCGGCCAAGGGCTATAAATAGCCACACCATCGAAACTAGCCGTTTTACCCACTCACTGGGCCTTCCTGCGTACCTCCGGACGCAAGTTCATAGGGGGTCCGGACCATGCAGCTTGCATCCGGACCCTTCTTCCTGTTTGAAAGAGCCATTGGCACGCTCACCGATCGCCGCCACGCGTCCTCCGGACGCTACTGTTCACCGGGTCCGGACGCACTTCACCGAGCGTCCGGAAATATTTCCCGAACACCCGAGAGCACCCGAGAGCTCGCAACACCTCCGGACGCACTCAACAGTGCCACACTGGACCAACACACGTGCGTCTGAGCCTCTACTCCAGAGAGGTTCCAGAGAGCGCCGAGCTCCGGACCCGTGACCGGAGTCAGCGTCCGGACGCTCTTTAGCGTCCGGACCTCCTGTCCAGAGAGGCCGAGGGCTAGGGTTTGCCTCCGGTCGCAAGACCAATGGTCCGGTTGGCGTCTGGCCTACGTCCAGAGCTTGCGTCCGGAGCCCCTCAGGGTTCCAAACCGAGCTGCCTCTTCTTCCTTGCTTCTCATGTGCTAACACAAATGTGTTCTTCACCTTGTGCAAGTATGTTAGCATTTTCACAAATATTTTCAAAGCATTTTCACTTGCTTCTCACCACGCCACTCGATCCTAATTCATCGCAAAGTTAGATCGCTCACGGTGGCACTAGATAACCGATATGCAAACAAGTTTGCTCCTCTTGATAGTACGGCTATCTATCCTAAACCCGGTCATAATCTTCTCTACACACCTATGACCGGTGAAATGAAATGCCCTATGGTTATACCTTTGCCTTGCGCATTCCATTCCATCTCCTTCTCTAATGTTGATGCAACACATGCACCAACAACTTGTCAAATGATATGATCCACTCCATATCATCACATGACCGTGTTGGTTCATCGACCTTGACCTCACTTGCTCTTCACTGTTGCCTTGATCCATCGGTGCCAAGCATCACCCGCTTGCCCTTCACACTTGCAACCGTTCCATCAAGCCAAGCATCATCTTGATCTTCTCCACCTTGATCACATGACTCTATGTCATGTCTCATGTGCAATAAGCTCCTTCATCACACAATCCCTTGTGAACTAATCTCCTGTGTATATATATCACTTAAACACATATTAGTTCACCTAAGTTGTCACTCAATTACCAAAATCACATAGGAACTCTCAATCTCCCCCTTTTTGGTAATTGATGACAACTCTACAAAGATATGGAATTTAAGATCAAATTTTGGACATTAGGCCATTTATCCAACATTTAAGCTCGATGTTATGATTTGGATAAACAACTTCATCTCTGCCATTGTGTTAAATGTCATCCCCTTGCTAAGTATTGCCTCCTTCGGGTTATATACAGATCTCAAACACATGGAAAGCCCCGTGTCACATACAGCCATATGAGTCATGCTCACATCCCTATAGTTTGGAACACCACTAAAAGAAATGTTCACCGCCCTCAGTTGCTCTAGCTCCGGCTCTGTGTATGGTGGTGGTGCAACGTACTGTTGTGTTTCGCTAATTCTTCCCCATGGATCATAGGAGGTACCACCCTCTGGTGGCTCAGTGGCTAAGCTTCCCTAGGCTGGCGCTGCATGAAGAATCTCAGTTGGTACAGAGAATGGCATGACATAAATCGGTGTTGGCATGACATGAACAAGTGCATTCATGGCTTGAACCGGTGGTGGAATAACATCTACATCCTCAGCTCCGTCATCAGAATCTTCTAAAGCAGTGCTAACTGCATCACCAATCCCTTCATCCTCATTCTGCTCCTCTTCTTCTTCATCAAACTCGTCGCCATCAAATTCATTGTTCATGTGTCCTAATGGATTCTCCTGTGTCACCTGACCATCCAAGTCCATGTCACCCTGAGTCTGTTTCCCATCCACCCACAACTCTTCATCTTCATCATCGTGCCCACACCGGCATTGAAAGGGCCTTCATGAAAACTATGCTTCATGTACCCGTTCTCCACCACAACCTCAGCCATGGGCGCATTCGAACCTTCAAGCAACCGATTGTAACGGGACCAGTCAACACAGTCACACAAATGCATAACGTCATAGCGTGCCCTGGACTTTCCGATGTCACACCTCCCTTTAGTGTGAAATCACCACTAAACTTTTCTTTCAAACGATCACAAAGGTCGTCGAAGCTAGGAGGTTCACCAAACCATTCAAATTCTTCTTCCATATTTTCGAACATGCCATCTTCTCTCCTAACACTTCCTCCATAACAAACCCGCACACAACAATCCATCTACAAAATGATTTCACTAATCTTCATCAAATCGGTTCCAATCCTAACTAAATATACATATACCAATTATCAAATATACTAACTAATAATGGCTATATCAAATACTTACTAACCAAATAAAATACTAACTACTAACCCTAACTAAAATACTAACTACTAACCAAATAAACCCTAACTAAATACTAACTACTAATGTATCGTCTACATCCTAACTATATTAAAGAAAAAGAAGAAATACCTTGAACTGTGAAGAGGTCGGGGGGACGAGGTGGTGGCCGGCGGAGTGGCAGCCGGGGTCGGGGCCGGCGCCCACCGCCGCGGTGACGGTCGGGCCTGGCCCTCCCGGCGCAGGGTGGCCGGGGGAGAGGCAGGGGCTCCCGGCAAGGGCCCTCCCGGCGCGGTGTGTGGCCGCGGGAGAGAGGGCGGGGGAGGGGAGGGCAGGTGGGTCCAGCGGCGGCCGGCGTTGGCGTTGGCGGCGACGACGGCGGGGGTCGGGCTCCAAGGCTCGGACAGAGAGGAGTGAGGGAGAGATAGGAGAGGAGGCCTGCCCCCCGAAACGGTATCAGGCGGTGGTCGGGCTCCAGGGCGCGGCTTGCCGCGCCAAGATGCATGGCGCGGCAGACCCTGCCACGTCAGATCGGTGACTCAGCATGCCCGCGCCGGGGCATGCTGAGTCAGCGCCTTTGTCGCACCGTCATGCATGGCGCGGCAGCATGATTTGGCCGCGCCATGCTTACTGGCGCGGCCAAACAGGTTAGATGCAAAAATAAAAGTAAATACAGTTTATTATTAAATTTATTTAATAAAAATGATTAAAAATGAAAAAAAAAGTCCTCCGAGTCACGCGGACATCCCACAGCCCACCCACGCACCTGACCTGGGTTTCAATTTGCTGGGGGGTAGCCGTTCTCGTATCAGGCCTGTTCCTCGCCGGCCTGCACTTCTTGTACTGCCTTCACCGCTGGCATGTGTGTTTTTTATGAAGGGATTTTTGGATTGCTACTATTACAATTTTGTAAGTTTAGAAAAATACTATTACTATTCGTCTATTTGGAAACATGTCATTATAATTTTTCTTTCGCTTGAGTTGTGCCATTCTCTACATATTTGACTGTGTTGGGCCCATACTCAGGTGACTAAAGACAAATGTATTCTTGTATGAACCAAAATACCCTGCTGTTTTTCTCTCCTCCACTCACTGACATATTGGGCCCACGTGCCAGCTTCTCCTTCAACCTTCAGCCGCGTGCATCAGCCTGACCTGTGGTTCAGCTGCAAGGAGGCCGATGGCCTTGGCATCGCTGAGATGCACCTGGAGCACCGGTATGGGCACTTGGAGCCACCCAGATTTGAGCAGAAGTAGATGCACTTGCGTAGCTATATCCATGTCGTGCATTTCCTCGAGCAGCATGAGTGCATGGCAACGATTTCTACCATTTTTACCTGCACACGAGATTGACACAGTCCGCAAGCGCAAACCAGATTGAGGTGCCTGTGGTGTCCTCCAGGAGCTCACTCGTCACAAATCACGAAAACGCCGGAGAGGACTACGCGTCATGCCCTGCACGCGCATCCGCAGTTCCGCACTGGAGCCCGTCCTCTTCCGCCGCCTCCCGCCATGGCCGCACGGGAGCTCCGCCCGGACCTCCTCGATGCCGTCAGTTGGCCCGTGGTCGCTCGCGCCTCGCTACCGCTCCTGCTCGCGAGTCCGGCTGCCCGCTGCACGTTGCGGCCGCTCACGCTCGCAAGCCCAGCCTCCTGCCATGGACGCATGGGAGCTCCGCCCAGGACTCACCCGACGTCGGCGTCCTAACTTGGCCCGTGGGCGCTCGTGTCTCGCCGCCGCTCCTGCTAGCGAGACCGGCCTCCTGACATGGCTATGCAGGAGCTCCGCGCTGCCATGCTCTGGCCACTCCGCATCTGCCGCGCTTGCGCTCTACTGCTTCGTACCACGCTGCTCGACAGCGTGCTTCCGGCGCACGGTAGACGTTGCCTTGGCTTGGCATGGCACCACTGTCGCCGAGCCGTCAAGTGTATGGAGGTGACCGAAATGCTTACTGTGACGGGAGGTTGAAGGAGAAGCTGACACGTGGGCCCAACATATCAGTGAGTGGAGGAGAGAAAAACAGCAGGGCTATTTTGGTCCATACGAGAATACATTGGTCTTCAGTCACCTGCACATGGGCCCAACACAGTCAAATACGTAGAGAATGGCACAACTCAAGCTAGAGAAAAATTATAATGATATATTTCCAAATAGGTGAATAGTAATAGTATTTTTTTAAAACTTGCTAAATTGTAATGGCAGCAATCCAAAAAACTCTTTTATGAACCTGTATCACCTTCCATTGTCTGGGCCACAATGGCCGCTCTGTGCTCGTTTTCCTCTTGCTGCGGTCCGACATCTCATGGCAGTGAAATCTGATCATTGTCCTATTCTTTTATCTTTTGAGCTAGAAGAAAGAGATCAGACTATTCATGGGCTTGGGAAACCTTTTAGATATGAACTTATGTGGGAGACACATGAGGGCCTGTCTCCATTGATCCAACAGATTTGGAAAGATGGAAAACAGTGTAGTTCTATTAAAGACCTAAAAGAGAGGCTCTATCATCTTGGGGAAGAACTTAAATCTTGGGGACAAAGTTCATTTGGTGTTGTGAAGAAGGAACTGCGGTTACAAAAGAAAAAATTAGAGCAATTGCGATGTGACCCAACAAGAAACAATATTTCTGAAGAGGAAAAGAAGATAGTGGAACGCATTATTTTGTTAAATTACCAAGAAGAATAATGTGGAGACAACGATCGCGAATTACATGGCTTCGAGAGGGGGATAGCAACACTCGTTTTTTTCACCAAAGGGCAAGTAGGAGATGGTCTAGAAATAGAATTACTATGTTGAATCGATCTGATGGCTCAGAATGCACAGACATTGAAGAAATGCACGCGATGACAGTAGACTTTTACAATAACCTGTTTAAGACAGAGGGTACGTCAAATATGTGTACGGTCCTTGACCATGTTCCTCGCAAGGTCACAGATGAGATGAATAGATTTCTATGTGCTCCTTTTAATGAAAGTGAAGTAAAGAATGCTCTATACCAAATGTACCCAACCAAAGCACCAGGCCCAGATGGATTTCCTGCATATTTTTTCCAGCAAAATTGGGATGTGTGTGGTGATGATATAACAAGGATAGTGTTGAGGGTGCTCAATGGTGATGAGATCCCAACAGAAATAAATGGCACGTTCATTATTCTAGTACCCAAAGTCCAGAATCCAGTATCCTTGAGCCAGTTTCGGCCTATTAGCCTTTGCAACGTGATATACAAAATAATTTCTAAGTCTTTGGCGAACATGTTGAAAAGGATCCTCCCGGATATCATCTCCTAAGAGCAATCAACATTTGTCCCTGGTAGAATCATTACTGATAATGTCCTGGTCGCTTCTGAGTGTTTGCACTTTATGCGCTCAAAACCGATCAAAAAGCAATGCTTATTGTGCTTTGAAATTGGACATGATGAAGGCATATGATAGAGTGGAATGGAGCTACCTAGAGGCAATAATGCTAAAATTAGGATTCAATCGAATTTGGGTGGACAAAATTATGAGGTGTGTTACATCGGTCTCCTTTTTTGTCCTTTTTAATGGACAATGTCTACAAGAGTTCAAGCCAACTCGAGGTATTAGACAAGATGACCCCATTTCCCCTTATCTTTTCTTGCTATGTGCTGAAGGTTTGTCTTGTGTGTTAAAAGGGGAAGGAGCAGATTGTCATATCAATGGCTTCAGATCTCTTGCTCAGGCCCGAAAGTCAACCATCTTTTATTTGCTGATATCTGTCTTTTATTTTTCAAAGCAGATGCAAGTAATGCACATGCCATGCAAAATTCTCTCACCAAATGTTGTGAAGCTTCGGGTCAAAAGGTGAACTTGGCAAAATCATCTCTGTTTTTTAGTAAACATTGCAAACAAACTATTCAGGATAATATTAAGTCTATTATTCAGGTGGATAATGAATCATTGAATGGAAAATATTTGGGGCTACCTACTGAAGTTGGCAGGACATCAAATGAAGCTTTCAAATATCTAAAAGATGAGTGTGGAATAAAATTCAAGGATGGATAGAGCAAACTTTATCAGCTAGAGGAAAGGAGGTTCTGATAAAATCTATAGCACAGGCAATTCCTACTTACAGTATGGGTTGCTTTAGATTACCAAGAGGATTGTGTCAACATATAGATTCTTTGATACGGAAATTCTGGTGGGGAAGTGAGAGAGGCAAAATAAAATCATGTTGGGTTGCTTGGGAGAAAATAGCACAACCGAAGTACATGGGAGGCTTAGGTTTCAGAGACACATAAATATTTAATCTTGCATTGCTGGCAAGACAAGCATGGCGTATGCTGATCAGACCTGAATCTCTATGTTTTAAAGTCCTCAAATCAATCTATTTCCCCTCAACTAATCTCCTCAATGCTCCTATTGGCAGTAACCCATCCAAGACCTGGAGAGCTATATGTGATGGGATAGAAGTATTGAATCAAGGATTGATCAAACGCATTGGTGATGGCAAAAGCACTAATATTTGGGAATGTAACTGGATTCCAAGAGCTAGACTGTTGAAGCCTTTTTACTCAAAGAGACCAAATCCTCCTACACTAGTTTCTGAATTGATTAATCATACTTCCATGACATGGAAAACAGAGGTAGTGGAACACTTTTTCAATCATATGGACAGTGAAGCAATCCTCCAGATTCCATTGAGTATGAGCCAACAAAAGGATTGTTGGGTCTGGCACTATGAACGAAATGGTTTATTTTCTGTACGCTCTGCCTATAGAATGATGGTTGAGGCAAAGAAAAGTAGAGATGATTACTTCGAAGGTAGGGCTAGCTGCTCTGATTATAGAAAAAAGTAGGAAGAATGGAAACAATTGTGGAATATGAAAATACCATCAAAAATCAAAGTCTTCTGCTGGCGTCTTGCTTTAAATTCTATACCCACCGGAAGCGTGCTAAAAAGCAGAAACATGGTTGATACACCTCAGTGTAAACTCTGTGGCGCAGATGAGGACACATGGGACCATGCATTGCTACATTGTACAGTATCTAGATGTACTTGGGCTCAGCTAGATGAGGACATAATAGAATTGATTGCTTCCCTACGTATTTCTGATCCAAAACATTGGGTTTTCTTTATGTGTAGCAATGTCTCGCAAACTGATGGTATACAGATCCTTATTACTTGTTGGGCTATTTGGCAGGCAAGAAGAAAAGCAATATATGATGGTAAATTTCAGAGCCCGTCATCCATAATGGTAATGATCAATAGATTAATTGATGAACTGCAGACTATTGAGAGTTTTCAGGTGAATGGTAAATGTAAGCAGCAACCAAAGTTAAAAGCTAGGCACTGGATACCGCCTGAAAATGGGCGATGTAAACTAAATACAGATGCTGTGATTTCACGGGATGCGTGCAAAGGAACTGTTGGAGTCATTTGTCGAGATGATCAAGGATATTTCATTGCTGCAAGTACTTTGGTGATACCGAACATCACTGAACCTGAAACCTTGGAAGCTATGGCTTGTGTGGAGGCATTAACACTTGTTGAAGATTGTGGAATAAAGAAAATGACAGTAGCTTCGGACTGTCTTAGTGTCATCAAGAACATTAAGGAAATGACTAGATGCCCTTATATGATGATTCTTTAGGATATAAATGTGAGGGCAAAATCTTTTGATTGTGTGCGATTTGTACATGAGGGTAGGGAGTCCAAAAGGGAGGCTCATTACCTTGCTAAGAATGCTAGTACTCTTGATCCTGGCCGTCATGTTTGGCTTGGTTATCCTCCTATATTCTTGGATGTAAACGTTGTCAATCCTAATTAATAAATCCCTACCTTCCACTCAAAAAAAAAACTGCGAACCAACCGAGGCAAACCAATGCGCTACGCGTGCATCATCTTTATTGTCACCTTATCAACAAATGGAATTTCTTGCAGATGGACAACGTTCCGCTAACACCTGCTGGGGGATTAGGATTTGTATCATCTAGTTCATGCTAAGGTCTTGTTGGTTGCGGAGAATTCAATCTAGAAGTTAATTCATTCCGGACCAGGAATAGGTGAATCTATTCTTGTCACTCATTCTAGTCCAGGATTAATTCTAGAGGATAGAAGGTCCGATTTCGTTCCAGATCATGTAGACAAGAAAAAAAGAGAAGCAAGTTTTTATTCCGATCGATTTTTATTCCAAGCTAGCATAAAACAAACGGACATTTTAGTTCTCATCCAGATTGAACACGGGCCGCAATAATCCACTCATAATGCCACTTGGATTGGGTCAACCCTATGGAAACGAACATGGCCTAACGCAGGTCGGGTTCCACGACCTAGTCACCTTGAGGTTTGCAAGTAAAACTCGAAAGAAAACCGTTGTGACAATGCCACAAACTCCTTCCCAGAACATTCTAAAAAAAACTCGATCCCTAAACACAATACACTGCCAAAGCAGTCATCTTCGAGCTCCCGACACAATAACCCATCTGTCGTGAGCAACTACCCGTATATGAGCAACCACAACGTATGTGGACTATATCTATTGTTATTGTCACAATGTTTTATCCAACAACTAGTCTATAAGGTTGATGTCATCTGAGATAAAAAAAAATCATCTTCAATCATGTACAAGATCAAGAGAGAGTAACATTTTTTATTCTCTACGGGACCACAGGATGAATGCGACATGCATCACGTAACTGTAGATGATATGCCACAATGTCACCTCAAATTAGAAGATTGTTTGAAAACTCTTAGAGATACTCTAAGGTGATTCAACTATACAGCTAATGCTTACCTTATAATGTCTTCCTTTCTTATTCTTATAAATGTTTCATATTTATTCTATATTTTAAAACATATGTACTTAGAATACACTCTGTTTGTCATGCAATCCCCCTAAATGTGTAAAGTAAATAGAAAATATACATACGATTGAGGTATCTGAATTAGAGAAAAATGATGAAGACAACATGTTTGAGACGCCTCACATGCCTTATTTCTAAATTGATAAGAAAGCAAGAGATATGGGTTCAGCTTGACATAAATTATGTATTTTTCATTACATATGTATTATAATATAGAATAATTAAATTGTTTAAGACGTAAAATGAACAAGCTCTTATTTTAATTATTGGAATCATTATTTGTTGATACACAATACAATACTGCAATATTTCTACCTTGGAAAACAAAAACTTTCATCGCTCTTTCTTAGTATTTGATTCAAAAATCACTCTTTAAATTCTCACATCAACGCACATGAAAATCATTTAGTTCAATATATGGTTGATTCCTTGAGTTATGTGTTAGGGTGTATTATATATTATGGGGGCCGTCAGTATGTTTATGACCTAAATATATAGTCAAGAAACTTGTGATATAATAATTAGGGCTCATTTCTAGCCCATAAATAATATTTTCTAAATACAATACCCACTAGGGAAATTATGAAAATCTACCCTCTCACGTCCCCTATGAAAAGAGAAGAGATGAAGGTAGCTATTGAGTACCAAGTTTAGGAAGAGTCAGGAAAAAACATTGATCACCTTAGACTTCAATCCCTCAGAACCAGTGTCAGAGGCAGGAATAATTTTCAGGTGTGGCAAGTTTGCAAGATCAACTAGTCAAACATATATAATATAACTATAACTATGCAAACATATATATATATATATATATATATATATATATATATAATTTTTAAAGAACAAATATAATAGAAATCCAAAGCATTGACATATTAAATACCTCACTAAATGAAGATTTTTAGAACAAATACATACCTATAATAAAGCTTCATTTGGGTACGGATTTTGACAAAAGCATTATTCTATTTTTCTTTTGAAATTCTTTCTTAATTTTAGTAAGATAAAGTCTCTTCAATAAGCCTGATCGGATATTCTAATTTAGAATAGGAAGAGACGGAGAGACGAATGAGCAGATGAATCGATCCACGTTCTGATCAGCATCAGGCCTAGCTAGCTTTGTTCTTTCCCCGTGCTATGTTCTGGCCTTCTGGGCTTCTTGCGCGTGGCGACGAGGTCCAAGTGGAGGTGTGGAGCGAAGCCGCCAAGCCACATGCGCAGGCCCGTAGATGCGAAACTGCCATTGGCAGCTGCCTAATGCATGTATTGACGTATATGTATATCACGTACGTATATAAATATATAATACATAGATTTAGTTTTTTAATATATTTTATGTATGACGGCTGCCAAACCTCGCCACATACTTGCCTCAGAACTGCATCCCGTAAGGTGGTTAATCTGAACGAACGTGACCAGCACGTTGTTAGGCCCCTGTAAAGCGACATGTGGATTAATGGTGGGCTATAGGGTTTCAAGCTCTTGGCGGAGGCGTTCGAGAGCAAGAGCCAACCAACTAAGTCCTTCTAGAATGGTTAGCTGCTCACATATCCACCTGCCACAGCCTTGCTCTCACTAGGGGTGGAAGTGCTGGTATATGTCGGGTGCCGACGCCAAATTTTAGCGCCACCAGTTTTATAATCAGATTCAGACCAGGGAAGTTCTGCAGGGCTAAGAGCTCGGCATTGGTGTTGATGATCTCGTCCGCCATCTGGCATGGGCTTTAAGGTGTAGACGCGATAGGGTGCTGCAAGTTCCACGCGCGGTGCAGAGGAGGCCGATAGTCTTATCAGCTTGAAGCTATTTAAGTTGAAGGCAATCATCACAAATACTCATGGTGTAAATTATCCCGAAATGACATAGACAAAAAAAAAGTTACCATATCATTCATGCTGCATTAGGCTAAGTGCAGTAGTAACTACACACTGCACAACCACTTAAAAGCATATGTCACCTGGTTAGATGAAAGTGCCCATTATATTTAAAATGCTTAGGTGCAAATTACTATGTAAATTTATATGGACTCCATAAAATTGATGTTTTGTTAAGTGTTAAGAACTCTGATTACTCCTAAAAAAACTTCGAAGAGGAGAAGCAAAATGAAGCAAATTGCGGTCCTGAAGGGTGTGTTGATTGAGGCACTTAACGGCGAGGATGATGCCGCCATCGTCATCATCATATGTGATAAATTCAGCTAGGCTCATAAGTTATCTTCATTTTGTAACCCAATATCAGATTACACCTGCAGTATGCAAGCACGCATGCTGTTGGTGACAAATGTACATTAACAGAGATTGCTCAAGACTCAGGAGCCCCAAGACGCCAGAGCACAGGTCCAGACGACTCTCAACACAAGACCGCGCACCACGCATTACGCGCCCCCGGATTTTCGCGTAATTGAGCTGGATCAGTCATTCTCAGTCCGCTTCCGAGCGGCTCACTCACCCGCCAATCTTTACGTGCTCGAGAAGCCTTTCCCCATCCCATTCCCTTCCCCAGTCTGCACCACGACCGCGACCCATCCATCCATATCGTCGTCATCCCCGCCCGTCCCTCGACGCCCAGCCGTCCGATCCGCATCCCGGATCCATCCCAGCCGCCCGCCGGCTCTGCCAGACTGGGATCCCCTTTGCCTTTTCGAAAGAACCACCCTCTTCGTCTCCTCCTTCGTCCTTCCGATGGCAAACACGGCCCCGGCCTTTCCCTCCCCTCCTCTCTAGATCGCGACGAAGCGGACTCCCCACCCCCCTCCTTCTCCCGGAGTGAAGCGGACCGCGTCCCCGCCGCGTGGCCTGGTCGATCCCTCGGTTCTGGCGGTCGGGGCAATGCTGAGCTGCTGCTGATCACGATCACGGTGAGTCGTTTCGCTCCGATCCGCTTGATTTATGGCGTTTCGGGATGCTAACCGCGGTTACTTCCCGCGCGATTCGGCGGCTTGCGGCTCAATTTGGGTTCTGTGCGGTCAGACGTGTCGGATTCTGCTTGGTCGGTGTTGCTCCTGCGCCCCAATTTGTGTGGTGTGGCGCTGCTGGAGCTTTGTGGATCGTCCTTTGCTCCAGGGCTTTGATGGGATAGTGGATTAGTGATTTTTTTTTTATGCTGAAGCCTTTGTACTAGGTGTGTGTTTCGTGTGAGGTGAAAAAGGTTCTGTTCTGCTTAACAGTGTACTGTGATTGCTATTCTGACGGCTTTAGCAGAGCAATTTTGTAGTACTAGTTATTAGTGATCCTAATTTAGCATGGTCGTTCCGATTTCATTGGGATTGCGTTTTTTTTTTGCTGGGGATTTTACTTCTGTCTCCATAACCCGGTCTCTATATCTGCTTTTATATAGTTTAAATATAGTATGCTGTAAATCCATGGGGAATCCATGGTCAACGTACGAGTTCTTAGTTCTTACACGGGTTTAGAGTCGGCTAATGGTTTCTAGTGTGAATTAAACGGTGGGAATTACTATTTTGGGTACATAGCTGTAATCAGTGAAACATGGATAGGTTTAGTTTCCCAAACAACTCTGCTTTGGGTTCGATCCCTTCTATTATTCTCACTGTTTCCTAGAGACAGGTTTCTTACTTAACACTGAGCTCTCGGTTCATTTTATCTTCTATAGGAGCAACTGGTTCTGTGTCTTGTTGCCGAGAAACTCACTAAAAATGTCCTTATGTACCATTTGCATGATGCATGATTGACTAGTTCTGCCCAACCAATCTATACCTACATCAAGCGCATGAAATTTTGGTATAATGCAAGAATTCGCCCTTTCCTACAAAGTTCATAGTCTAACACAAGTTTGAGATCATGGAAACAAGGATTATGCTTGGGTAATAACATGTTGATTTCGCTCTGCATTCTCTTTTATCAACCATTCAACATTATGCTCTTGATTGAGTGATTCGTAAATGCATCTACGCCGAAGTAGAATTGATGGCTTAATCAAGCTTTCACTGATTTCTACTTTAATTATTAAAGTTTGATCATTACCGATGCCCAATGACCGAACACCAGCATAGGGCACACAGATATGTTTTGTTTCATCTTGCAATAATTTGAATGTAATCACCCACATCCTTTTGTTTGTCTCCTTTTTATTCAAAATGTCAAAAAAAAATTCCATTTGTCTACCCAGTCACCGCGTGTGTTATAACATTGTGTAGCTTTGTTTGTTCTCGGATTGATGAAATTGATCACCGTATAATCCTATGAATTTATAATTTTGAATTCACTTGCAGATTATAGGTTTTAAAACTTGCATATTTTGATTGCTACACGTTTTGGATGAAGTTTGTACTTATCTATGGAAGTGGACGACTCACATGACACTCTAGTTAATAAAAGTGAAGAGAATGACTTTGAAAAGAAAGGAACTTCTGATCCTGTGGTTTATCAGCTAGTTCGGGTAAGTTCTTAGCTAATTATATGCTTTGCCGGACACATGTTAATATAAAAAAACATAGCAGGACATTTCTAGATGCTTACTCGGGTCCTTTGAGAAACACTTGCTTTAAATATGTTCAGGTTGAAGGTGATGGAACACTTGTTCCTGCTACAGAGGATGATGTTTTGCAGTTTGAACATTTCCTTCATAATGAGAAGGTTGATCTTCCTTCTATTGAAGATGTAGGCCATGTGGAAGAGTTTTTCAACAATGACTGCATGTTACCGAAGAAGCCTGATTTGGAAGGTGATGCCAATAGAATTATTCAGCTATGAACCACTACTTTGTTACATACTTTATTTTGGGTATCACTTTTATATAACATGACTTTATGCTGTCTCATTGGAATACTGCCTGCTAGCCTAGAAATTCACAAGATTCCTTTATTGATTCAACTTCTTTGAGTTTGATGTTTACTATTTACTAAACTTGCGCAGATGGATCTTCCAAATTGGAGACTGTAGAGTTACACACACAAAAATTGGGTGCCGACTTGGAGGTATATTGTTTGTCTCTTGTTCGGCATAATTATCTTGTCTGCTATTATATGTTTATGCTACTAGATAGTGCTTTTTTGTATAATTTTGAGTTGAGAGTTCAATTTGCCTTGCTTCAATGAATTTTGCTATATACAAGGTTAAATTTAATTGAAACTACTTTGGTACATATTCAAGTCTACTCAACTTTAAGAAGATCCACATAATTGCACAGGAAAACAGGTTACAATCATTGGATGATTCCCTCAGTCCTCCCTCAGAGTGTAGAGTTATTCATAGTCAGCATTCAGATATATTGCTTACAGAACAAGGGGATAACGTCACTCGACAGGACAATGCTTCAACTGAGACTACAAAATCAACAGTGTTAAATGACTCTTGCAGTGCTGAAAAAGACAAGGCTGATGCCTGCTCAAGACCTGTGTGTGACACATCTACAGATCCATCTGTTTCTGGAGTTAATAGTTCCATGCCTGATTTTTCCATATTAAGAGGAGAAGTCTGTTTGGATGATCTTACTATTAGAGAACTTCAGGAGGCATTTAGAGCCACATTTGGCCGGCAGACTACTGTCAAAGACAAGATATGGCTCAAAAGACGGATTACAATGGGCTTGAGTAATTCCTACGATGTTCCAAGTTCAGGTTGTGTAGTTAATGACTACAAAATTGTTGGCAAGGATGCCAAAGAAGATATATCAGACATGGATGAAAGAGCTAAGACTGGGCTTAGAGCTACTTCTCTAGTTATATATCCAGGAAACGAAGGGGACTCGCCATCTAGCTCTTACTATCAGAGCGAGGACCAGCAAGATTCTTCCAAGAGAGTTAAAAGAGTACAAATCCATAATGATGAACCACAAGGAAATCTGCTAGGCGAGCAATGCACTAACAAGCGAACTAGAAAGCCAACAAAAAGATACATAGAGGAGCTGTCAGACATCGAGAGTCATGACCCCACTGTAAAAATTTCTTCACCAGCAAAAAGGCCTGCACATGATGAGCCTGCACATGATGAAGTGTTAATGAAACCGCGGGTCGCACCTTTCAATGAGGCTGATTCTCTGGGCACAATCTATCCAACGAGAAAGGATACCCTTGGAGGATTCAGTGTACATGTTCCTTACGTTTCAAGGATGAGAAGGGGTCGCCCTAGGAAGGACTTCATTTCATTTGTGGTAATAATCTACGTATGAATCATTTATTTTAAAAGTTTTGCCCAGTTTGATGATCCTTTATTATTATCATGAAACAAGACATATCGAATTATGTCCATTTCTTATCTCTTTTACTGAAGTACCTTCAGCTAATACTGCACCATTTGCCTAATCACTCGCACGAAGTTTTTTGGTCTAATTATTCGGCTCTGTAATTTTCAACATGCCCCATCAATAAGACATAAGGCTTGATGTGCCATGCTCCAAACTAAAATGGGCGTAGTAAATTGGAATGTATATTATTGGACATGTTTGGTTGTCTTGTATTTCCTTGCTTAACTTGTTCTCACTACCTTTTATAACAGGATAAGGAACCCTCGGTTGAACCTAAAGGGATTCAGACATCAGTTGAGATGATATTGGCGAAGGAGGGTGACAAGGGAAACCACCTGGGGAAAGCACCTGAAGTTCCACTAAAGGTGCGCCGTATGCCTCTTGCATGTTTACAAATTGACGCTAGTAAATGCAAGCTTTAGAAACTGAGCAAGCAAATGGAAATATAGAATCAGTTGCAGTTTTGCATGTTCCATACCTGTATTAACATGTTGCCCCTTCTCGACCATGTTCTGTACATGTATTAACTCGTTTTTCCTTCTCAACCCACTGTCAGGTAAGTTCTGAGAAAGGGCATATAGAAGCAGTTGATAGTAAAGGGGTTCGAAACCTACAAGCAAAGGTTTACAGTGCTGTTGCCAAACCCAAAATAAAGCAGGGTTTAACGCGGAAGCATCATCGAGCATGGACATTGTGTGAGGTCGTGAAGCTGGTTGATGGTGTGGCTCGGTTTGGAGCTGGCAAGTGGTCTGAGATTAGAAAACTGTCCTTTGCCTCGTATTCTTACCGCACTTCTGTGGATCTCAAGGTGTGTTTGCTTGTACAGCTAAAACTTACTGCGATTTCATTTTCCAATCAAAACATTGAAGCCTGCTGTTTATTCAGGACAAATGGCGTAACCTGATCAGAGCAACCCAGACACAGCTTCAAAAAGATGTAATCACTTGTCCCTCTTCAAGGCACATGAGCACCGTTTATTTATTTATCTATCTATTCTGTCGTTTATCCTGCATTTATTTGCTTCGTGTTGTTTGATTGTGCATTCAACTCCTCTTAGCAGGGTGCCTGTCCGCGGAAGATTAACCCTTCTATCATACCAATACCACCATCCATCTTGTTGCGAGTGAAGGAGCTAAACGAGCTGCAGTCGCAAGGGGGTGGCTTCACAGCCCCCGTCAAGTTCTCTGGGCAGGAGAGCAAGGTTCTACAGGGAAAAGGGTCAGGTTTTTTGTGATCCGTGTCATGCAGATATAGTAGGTAAAGGAAAGCAAACTAGTCTTAGTTAGGTGTACGCTTCTGGACGATGTGGCATATATGGGTAAATATTATACGAAGTCGGTGTAACCACGTTATCCATCGTATTGTTCTCTACACGCTCAATGCAGGTTTTCTCCTATGCTTTAACACGTGTAAATCAGCCGTCCAGAAAAATTCTTGTTATATCTTTGTAAAGGGCAGACGTCTCTGTCGCACAAGGACCAGTTAACGAACGTGCCACGCGGACATAATTTAGGCCTTGTTTGGCAGGCTCTAGCTCCGGCTCCACGGCGGCTCTGGCTGAGGAGCCGCACCGCCGCACCAAACGTCCCGGCAGGAGCCGCTTCTACCGGTTAACAGAGGAGCCGGAGCACTTTTTCACTTAAGAAGGCGAAGCCGATATTTGGGGCTTCAGTGCTCCGGCTCAGGCACATGAGCACCGCGCGAGGAGCCTGACCAAACGGCCCCTTAAAGCACATGCAAATCTAGATAGGAAGAGGATGAGAGTAAACGGGACGTTGTCGCGGCAATAATGAACCAAACTAGTATTAGCGGTCCATTACAATGGGAACCCCTAATTCCCTTGTTCATACAGCTCTCGATTTCGGCTTGTGCTTTATAAATTGCTTTGGCACAAAAGACAACGTTTTGTCCAGCGCATAATGTTGGAGCCATAGGAATGTCTGATTACATCAAAGTAAACCGAAGTAATAGTAACCACAAAGTAGCTGAGCTAAATAGAACTTTCATAACTACAGTTACAAGCGTTCAGATAATTATGAAAGAACACAGCTCCGAGCTGCAGGTATCTGGCAGACACACACAAGGAGAAAACTGTCTACTGCTGAACGATAAAATTCTATTCGCAAAAGAAACCACCGGGCGTGTGAGTGGGGAGAGTTAGATACTAATTACCAGTTCTAAGCGAGCAAACACATTTGCCAGCAGGTGTAGATGTAAGAATAAAGCTCTCATACTATAAACCTTGAAATGGAATCAAGCAGGAATTTACTCTCAGCCGAAGGATCCACCCTGTCCACTTTGACAACAGTGTTCTTCACTCGTCGTTCATCACCATATTGTTCTTCTTTCACTTTTAGCCTCAACAAATAATTCTGATACAAGCAATGGATCAAGACATCTGTGTAGCGAGGAACTTCATTCTCCTTAAACATGTTGAGCTCTCGCGCTGAGCAACCAAGTAGCTCCTGTCCAGACTCTTGAAATGCTGTCGCAGAAGTTGTTCCTGTGTGATCTTGAATGTTCAACTGCAGGAGATACCTGTAATCACACTCTGGAAACTCTTGATTGCACTTGTCACAGATCCAGTTGCCTGAATCAGATTTTGTCACCTTTTTACCGCATTGCCTGTCTCCAATCACATTGGGGCAAGCTGTGTAGCAGAAGGGGTCGGTTTTGATGAATGTAACAGCAGCCTTCACTGTGACCCAATCAGGTTTGTCCCCCATTCCAAGACCATCATCCTTTATCTGTGTTATTGTCTTTCGGATCTCATTCCTTGATGCTGAAGGAGTAAACTCCCTGGATATGGACTGAGTAGAAGCATCTCTTCCTCCACAATCAAACCACTGCCTGAGAGAATGAGCCTCAGCAAGATCAGGGTTTATGAGGAGTTGAGATGAAGAAATTGTGCCAACAGACTTCCCACTGTAATCATTGACTTTTCCAGCTTTGACAGCCAGTACAGGAAACGCCCCGCATTCAACCATTTCTTGCAGCTGCAAGCCTTCTCTGTTGCAGAAGTCACCCCACATGGTAAGCTCAACACTTCGACCAGACATATCCTTCAGGATTATGGTCCTTTTTTGAGCTTCCATACCATTTTTCCTCTGTATTGTAGTACTAGGGTTGACAGATGTAACAACACCGATGACATCAACAATTGCATTGTTCTCTGAATCTTCAATTTTATCAATCGATGAGAAACTAAACCGCTGGGCAGGAATAGAGCTGTTCTCATCAAGACAAAGTTCAATAGTTGACTGAGATTCCAAGAAAATCTCCCACTCATTATTCAGATGGTTGTAGTCCTTCTTTGCGGGTTTCAAGCTTCCTCTAGATAACACATAGACCTTACCAACTTCCACAACTTCATAGAAGCGATCAACAAGAAAATTGAAACATGTAGCCCGAATCTCACCACCATCAGAATCAAGCATGTCAAAAGAGAAAACTTTGCCATCGCCTTTTACATTATGGTACCGGCGGATCTCTCCTTTGGCAGTTACTCGAGCCTTGATAGCCCAGCGGCCCTGATAAGGATTTAGAGCAGATATGGGGATTATTCTAGCAGGAGCATCGTTTTTCATGATTGTGCCTTGGCTTCTGTATTTGGGTGCAGGGCGATAGGATGGCTGCACTGTTGGCTGGAAGACCTGTGCATTGCCACTGGGCCTAGGGACCATATTCAAAGAGTTCCCTGCCATCGATCTCTGGATTACTGGAGCATTGTCAGAGGGCCTTGTCACTTTGTTCAAAGTACTCCCTGCCATTGAACCATTTTGAGGTGCTACATTAAACTGGTCTGCTCTCATGGAGTTAGAATCTCCAGATTCAGGAGGTAGTGCTGGATTTCCAATAATCTCACACTCTGCAGCAAGAACCTCCATGTTCAGAATAACAATAGCCCTGTGATACAATCAACTATCAGAAGAGCACATAGAAGCCTGAAAATCCATGCACAACCACAGCACAAGTACAATGATCATATCCCATCACATGATAGGGTCAACAAACTAGAACCTAACTGACTCCAAACATGACAGCTGCATAGCAAATATTCAATTCATAACAAAACGAAGGCATTAAAACTGCATACAGGAATGCCTCGCCATTCAAATGGACATAAGTGGCCACTGACCATTAGTCGCAAGCCCATATACTGGAGCACAGAGATGCTAACTTTTTTATCACGAAGAAATTTCTAATTGAGTCATGGCTAGTGAGCGTCAAATTGGTTAGAAACATAACCATTATCCCAAATTATCCTACTCTGAAAAAAGAAATTAAGAGGCAAGTATAAACCGACATAAGCTGGACAGCTAGAAACCAAACCACAGACATGCTACGATTTCATCATGAAGAAGAAAATTCTGATGCATTCATGGGTGGTGAGCACCAACTTGAACATAACTACTGTAATGGTTTAGTCTATTCTGACAAAAAGAATTAAGAGGCGAGTATAAACAGAATTCAATCAGCAACACCGTTCACGAGGACCAATTAAAATGATGGCGCAAACAGATCCACTGAACCAAACATTAACGAAATGCATGAATACAAACGCTGGCAATTCGAACTGCAGGCCAAGCCATAAGCCAACAGCCAATCAAACGGAATGCAACACTCACGCACCAACTAGATGGAACTAAAAGTACATAATCGCAGATACCGAACAAATTGGACCCAATTTCGTGCGTATGCCTCGCAGGCCTGAACCCTAAACCAAACTCACTAAAGCGCACGCAAATGGAACACAGATCGAGGAGCCAGTCGGGTGTGCGTGTGTGTGTGTGTGTGTGTGTGTGGGGGGGGGGGGGGGGGGGGGGGGGGGGGATATACTTTCTGTTCCGGTGGAGCCGACGTTGTTGACGATGTAGTCGAGGAGCTGCACGACCGAGCCGCGGCGGACGACGCCGGAGCGCGCGAGGTCGCAGAGCTGCGAGGCGAAGAGCGCGTGCCCCGTGGCGACGCCATCGGAGATGATGGCGCGGAACCTGGGCCCGGAGCCCGGGGGGCCGTTGACCGCGATGCTCCGTAGGTCGACGACCTGCACCACCGGCTTGAGGTTGGTGTCCCCCGCCATCGCCGCCGCCACGGCGTTGCGGGTCAGCTTCGCCTCCGCCATCGCAGACGCGGGGCAACGGCGACCCTACCCACCACCTCCTCCTCCTCCTCCCGGCCTCGATCTGTGGGAGTGGTTGCCGGTTGGACGGCAAGCGTGCGGGACAAAGAGCGAGGAGGAAGGATCAAGCGTTCGATTCGAGTGTTCGCGGTGGGGGCTGAAACGGGGGAAGGGGACAATAGTACGGGACTCGGGGAGATGACGTCGCGCCTTCTTCCGGAGGAAGGAAGGAAAAAGGCGGATGCTGATGGATGGCTGATGCTTGGATAGAAGTAGCCGTCCGATCGGAAGGACGATGGATGCATCGAACGGCTGGTATTGTGCGCTGACGTCACGGGTGCGCAGGCCGCAGCTCTTCTGGACCGAGCGTCCGAGCCACGGTTTTTTTAATTGCACAATACAACCCAAACGCTCAACACATACGCACACTCGCCCCTACGAACACACGCACGCAAACCTTACCCCTATGACCTTTGAAGGACTGAGCCGGCAAACCCTACGAACAAACGCACGCAAACCCTACCCCTATGAGCACCTTCGAAGGACTGAGCTGGCACTACAGGCGGCAAACCCTACAAACACACGCACGCAAACCCTACCCCTATGAGCACCTTCGAAGGACTGAGCCGGCACCACAGGCGGCAAACCCTACGAACACACGCCTATGAGCACCTTCGAAGGACTGAGCCGGCACCACAGGTGTCTCGCTGTCGACGGAAACGTCGCCCTACGAACACACGCACGCAAACCCTACCCCTATGAGCACCTTCGAAGGACTGAGCCGGCACCATAGGTGTCTCGCTGTCGACGAGAACGTCGCCTACCACTTAATGCATAGCGCCGGAAAATTTTCTGGAATAAATCCCGAATAAAATGTCACACCAGGATTTAAACCCTGGGTGGGAGCCCTTAACCAATGATCTTTGTCATTGCGTTTGTCCTTACGTCGTGAATCCCTTAAGTCAGGAAGTGGAACCTAAAACAAAAGAGTCGTGACTTTGTAAGCATCCACTCCATCGAGCATGCAACAAATCCCTGAGCAGTGAATATGATGTCAATCATCACTGGTCCACTGTAAAATATTTCATCTGTCATATTAAAAATGTCACTAAAAAAATCGTGTTTACCTTACATATTTTTTAAACGACACTTTATGTGACGGAGGAAGTACGGGAACTGATCGGTTTCAATCTCAACAGCAGCTGCTCTCGCGTCTCACCTACCTCAACACTCTTTGAGATTCTCGACAATCTCTACTCCTAAAAGATCGAAAAGGACCCGTTCACTCCTTGTGGTGAAGCCGCTAGGATAGGCAGGCGCACCTCAGTAACTCATGTTTGCGCCGACAGGTGGGCCACGCGCAATCCAACAACTCCACTCCACTCGACTCGACTCGACACAACCCCGCCACCGCCAGCTCGCTCCGCCGCAAGGGTCCCTGCGCTTGCGCCGCCTCTGCTCAGCTACTCGGAGGATTCAGGGGAAAAGTGTCGTAAAGGAGAAGAATCGCGGTCTTGTAGGAGAATCTTTGAAGGAGCTCCGAGCCGCCGAAGAAGCGCGTCCTCTCCTTGGGACTGTGACTTGCAACATATAGGGTTAGCGGCTCATCTGATTCCTTCCCTCTCTCAGTCTGTCTCATTTGCATACGGATCCAGGAAGCAGGCCAGCCGCACGGAGGGCGCCAGCCGAGGGCGTGCCGGCCGCGGGCGCAGGGCCACGAAGAGCGGAGGCTGTCGCTGGGCGCGTGCTTAGGGCCCCATTGGCTCGGGCTGGCCACAAGCTGATGCCGCGCGGGCCATGGAAGGACGCATCGAGGAGACTACCTACGACCATGGGAGGCCTCAGGCGACACAGCAGCGGTCCTGAGTTGGCCGCTGGCTCTAGCGCACGCAAGTGTAAGAGCCTTCCACCAGGCTGTGCTATTCGCAAGTACACGTGAGTGAGTGCTCTTTTGCTCCTCATTGTTGTTGCCTTTTTTTCCCTCTGTGTCTTAATAAGGTTTCAGCAACAACAATCTTTTTTATTTTTGTGTGATCACTGATCAGTATGAAGATTTAGGAATTTGAAAATAGTATACGGTTCGCAGCAGTAATTTTGTTTATCTGCATTGCAGCAGTAGTAATATTTGAGGGATCAAAGTGTTTTTTTTCCAAATATGTTTAAGCCAAATTTATGGCAGTGGTTGTAATAATAGAATTATTGCTTGTGAAGTTGTAATTCTATTTGGTTTTATTATAAATAGAAGCTTCATTTTAATGAAGAATCAATTTTTTTTCCTTTGTTGTTTTATTTCTCTATATGCCATACATTTGATATTAATTTGGCTTTGAAAAGGTCAATGTTAATATCAAAACAATGGATGTCGGTAGTTTGAGGAAGAGGGGAGATATTAGCATTTTAAAATGTTGGTAACTGTATGTTTATTTATTTAGTCGATTGGTAGAGAATTAAGTTGTTGCCTTATCTAAATTCACCGATTTAGGGCCAAACTATTATATATCAGACATACCACTACTAATTCAATTTTCCCTATTATAATCAGGCTGTAGAGTACATTGAGTATGACAACTCTTTCAATGAGGATGAGAAGAAGCAATCTAAAGCTCTGAAAATCAGTTGCAAGCTCAATAACACTGTCTGCATGTTGAAACTAAAAGAATACAGAGAAGCAAAGTAACTCTTTTTGAATATCAGAGCAATCAGACTCGGGTGCAGTATGTTCTGAATTTACTATCTGGAGTTTCAAATGGACTTACCCAGGATTTATTTGCACTAGGACTTATTGATGTTTGCTTCTATACATTCTGTATGGATAAACTACAATATCACTTTGACCAAGTGACTACTAGGAAGAAGCCTGTGGTTTTCCTAATTGCTAAAAAAAATGAGATGCATCCATATTCCAGCTCTTTGAATGACGTTCGAAATCCACTATATGCTTGTAAGGTGATTTGGAGCATACACATATGTACTGAGTGAAATTGAAAAGAAACCTAATGCAAAGGATGGGAAGGATGCAAAGTTAAGATAATTGCCAGCTTTATGTCATGTTCTCACAATTTTCTCTTAATGACTCATAGTACTGGCAATATACTACCTGAGTCATTCTTGCATAAACTTGAAATATATCAACTAAACTGATTAAATAAAATCAGTAATTCAACAATAATTGGAACAAGGGACACATTTTTTCAGCATTTAACTACGGAGTAGTTAATAATTTATGGTACTGCTTAGCAATTAGCATTCATCTTAGATGACCTTACAATTCATCTTTTTTCCATAAGCTCGCTGGATTGGAGGCATGCCGATTGCAGGGAGATATATGTGTTAACGATTTCTTTAGGACCTTTTTATGAGTAGAGAAAGTCGTTGTAGCCAAGTTTGATTTTCAATTATTCTAATCTCAGTTATAAATCATTGTTTGGTAAGTGATAGAGCCACATTTAAAGAAGTGTGGTGGTGTCATTTGTCAAGATGTGAGTTTCACATGCTTTATTAATTGACACCATCACCAACGAAAATAAAAAATTTGAGGCTCCTGACCCACTATTTTTTTTACTCTTACTATGTTGAATCTGATTAAAAATTTTATGGACCCGTAACAACGCACGGGCATATGCTATGAAGAATTAATCACCAAGACTGAGAACTCTAGGATAGAGTCGGGGTTTAGGCAGATTGTCAGAACAGTATGTTTACTGAACAAATGGAGTCAATATAATAAAGCTGTTAAAGCAGTTTTTCAGTTCTTCCGATGCACCATCTTCATCGGTGCATTACACAAACCAGAAAGCGATTACCACGAGCACCAACTGTGCTGTATCACGTGTCGAACAGTATTGGGCACCATTGGTAGAATCCTAGTAAGGAGAAAATTATGTGTTTTGTGATGGTGTTCGGGCCGTTTTGTCACATGGTTTTATTTTTAACACCTATTTTTTAAACAGTTTTACACATAAAGTTTTTCTTCTTCTCCCACAAAGGGATAAGTTTGGATCAAACTGAAAATAGTAGCTTATCCTAGCTTCATCTCCCATATTATAGCCATTATATTCATTGTTCCATTATGTGAAGTTGTTTTGCCAAATATTTGTTACAAAACAGCTCAACTTCAATAAAAAAAAAGTTTGTTCATGAAGCTATTTTGCAAAAAAAAAAAACAGCTTAAATAGTGAAGCTGTGTCAAATGGGGCCGACATATGCATAAGCTTTATAGAGCGATTAATTTACAGTGCCTGACTAACACTAAAACTAGATGTGATTTACAATAGCCATGCAGAATGGTCTCATTTTTTTTTTTTCATTTTGCTGCAAGTTCAGCCTTAGCCCCATGCTGCTGATAAAGCATAATTTACCACCAGCTTCCCATCAATTCCAAAGTTCTGCAGTGTAATGTAAGAAGATGGTTAGCTGCCTGCTTTGGCTGTATGCCATACAAACAGACGGAATCTAAACATAAGAATTGTAATCAAGGCCAGCACTTTAGGTGACCACTATTTCCAGATGAAACTATACTAAATCAACAGATTAATAAGCAGATGTAATAGACATCAATCTAGCTAACAGGCAGGAATGAATATAATAAACGTGACAGGAGTCGCAGTGATTGATATTTGAGATGAAAACAAGCATGAATCATTAAATCCTGAGCGGACAGTTTGGAAGAGAATTTTTAGTATAAAACCATGCTTCATCATAAGACAAAGGCCCCCAAGTTTTATTTTATCCCAGACTTTGTGTATAGAGCATAGAACATATATGGAAACAAAATACTAAAAGAAAATTAAGTTTTGATGTTGCAACTTGCAAGTTGTAACAAAGTGGTACATATACATATAGGGATAGCATATCAAACAAAATGTAAGCATAGATATCAATTTCCAGGGTAAAACTTGGTACAAGCACATATAAGTTAGAATCTTACATTATACAAGTCAATTACCAGTTCATCCGGGTTCGGCGAAAACGCACTGTTGATATAGACAAACTGTTGGCAACACAGGCAACAACTCAGTAAAATTTCAGTGTCACAGATTAAATTCTCATAGAACTAACAATTATGTTCCTACCAGTGTATCTTGATGAAGTTGTCGGCGAAGAAACTCTATGACCTTCAAAAACTTATCTCGTCCTGAAATCTGGCACGAAATACAAGAATAACAGCTTAATAAGGTTCAAGGTGTGAAAACAAAGGAGAACATAACTTAAGCCAATTTCAGGGACAGGCTGCAGTAATAAGCTAATGATAACAGGATTTAACGAAATCAGTCACTTGAACTAAATCATCGTGGCAAGGTTTACTTAGTGACATACTGACATGAGGCAAAGATCGTGTCTACAGGACTAACCAGATTAAGATAACCAGTGACTTTTTCACAAAAGAGGAAAATAAATACTACCAATAAGAAGCATTTAAGCAACTACTAGTACATGGAACTCAATCTCTCTTAGTACTACACGACACAACATATATGGATCTAGTAATTTCCTCGCATTCTCTTAGTGAACTATGTTAAAAATAACCAAGCACTCAAATTTGTAGCGAAAATCACTCTCCCCTCTACAACCAATATAAGATTACTGCAATGTGTACAGAATCTAAGCATTCTCATACTGACTCCTCCTGGATACTATGTTCCTTAATTGCTGCTCTTTTGTCGCTAACATGGACCAAATGTTATAAGAAACCATGAAACATGTGTTATTGATCGACAATTCAGACTCAATAGTTTCTGTTCATTGGAGATTGATAAACTGAAACAGCTCAAGTTGATGAATTCACTATAAGCACAAGCATCGCCAAGTCTAGTGCATCAAATATTTTCAGCAACTATACCCGAAGTCCAAATTTAAGCATCCGCTTGGAAGAGAAACCCCCAATTATGAAGTTGTATCACGAAACCCTACCTTCCCAGCTATACGGGGAGTAAACAGATCTTGAACTGCAAGCGGAAACAAATAATTGGGCAACTGGAGGACGGAACTCGCACCTTGAATTTGGATTGCTTCAGGATCGGCGCATCACCCGTGGCCCGCACGTGAACCACCACTGCAATCTCGTAGCACGCAGTATAGAGGTCAGCACACGAAACATGACAAGGGGAGGAAAAGGATAACCACTCACAAAGCACGGAAAGGATAGCGGAAGTTTGCGCAGACCTTTCTGATCCGCCTCCGCGGCCATCGGGATCCCTCCGACGGCGACAAGGTTACCACTTACCACGAGCCGGTGGTTTCGTCGGCGGCAGAGCTCCGGAACCGCGAAAGACCGGAAAGTTTACCTAGGCCCTGTCCAGGGCAGATTAATTGGCCGCGCTTCAATTCGAAGCAGATTTCCTTGCTACGGCCTTCGGCGCTCGGACCTCGGAGAGGGAACGGCCGCCTTGCGAGGAGGGGGGACGGCCGCTGAGCCCGGCGCCGGAGACAGCGGAGTCGCGGGAGGTCGCCTGCTTCGCCGGGGGTGCCCACGCGCGTGTTCAGGTCGGCCGTGGTACCAAGACGGGCCTAAACTCCGAACACCTAAACGGGCCGAATCGCATACCCACCATCAGCAGTTCAGAACTCGTTTTGGAGTTTTGGGCCTTAAAGGGCCTTGATTGATTGGGAGTCGAATAGTAATGGCGGTGTGTGCGCGATTCGGCCCGTCTAGGCGAAATATCAACTCGAATGACCTGTACAGTACAGCTCACAACAGTTTTATGGAGCTGTTGAAGCTGTTTTTTCCTCTCTCCCTTTCTCTTTCATATTCATGCATAAGTTTGTTGGTGAAACTGTTTTATCAAACACTTTTTCCAAAATAATTCAGCTTCACCTACTCATGAAACTATTTTCTAAAAAACAATTTACCAAACAGACCCAAAATGTTGTACTAGTAGTATACTAGTATAGTAGGCAGAACGCAAGGGTGCTCACGCTGCAATTCCCACATATAATAGACCAGTAGTTAGTCTCGAGGGTCAGCATAAAATCAGAGCAGATTGCGTGCGGCAAACCGAGCAATTTATGTTTGATTAGTATGGATCGGTTGCTAATGAAAGCTTTTACTAGCACAAACCGAAGCGTGTGCATCGCTGACGGAGGATTGGCAGGCCTGACGACGCTGTGCAAGTGTCAGTCGCAGCTGGGCAACAGAGCTCGTAGATACAGTACAGTCTTCCAGATCTGGTGCGAGCCTGTTGGTACGACCACCCCGTAGATCGAGAGGTTAGTTAAGCACCTGACACGAGAAATGCTGTCGCTGAGCTCTGACATCGCAAGCCAAGAAAAAAAAAACAGGTCACTGTACATCTATCCCTGCAGGCTGCAGCACAGTAATCCCACATCGGATCCCTTGAGAACAAAAAGAACACCACTGGGTACAACCACGCAAATGGCGGTTAACAATAAACTAACCCACGGCGCAGGCAATGAAAAAATCTCTACTACTACACCGACCTACTACTCCTGTAGTATAGTACGCCCACGGCCACGTTGCAGGGCCGCTTATCCCGAGGCGTGTGCCAGGGGACGCAGGCCTGGCCTCCGTCAAAGCGCTACTGGGCCGCGAATAATAGCCACTCAGGATCGTCACTGCCTGCGCGTGACAGTAGTTTATGCATACTGTACTGTACTGCGCTCTGCCAAGATATCGGATTCCTAGGTTGTCCACGTGTGCCACTCCGTGAGCACACGTGATGGTGGGCAGGGGCTCTCGTTCGTGCGTGTTTGCTAGTAGCTGGGCTGACTCACCATCATGTTCAGTGTCCTTCAAGCAGTACAGTATACTAGTAATTGTCCATCAACAAATAAAACTTGCATGGTTGAGAGGTACTATAAATGGCTAACTGCTGGAGCCAGACATGCTTTCGAATTTTCGATCGCCTAGCCTTTCGCCACTACCGTAGTGCCGTGCGTTGCGTGCAGGAAATACTACTACTACTACTTGTCGAGCTGAGCTCAATTCTCTTCAAATCAAAACAGGTGAACCATCACTCCCACAGCTAACGTGCCACGAGACGGGCGCAGGCGGCACATGCACACGCAAAGGCAGGCAGTTGCCCAGGGAAGAAGGTCAGGTTAGGTCAGAGGCCGGGATGCATGCGGTGCGGCGACATTGACAGTGGAACAGTAATGCGGTGCGGCCCCTTCACCTTGCCACAGCTGTAGTGGCGAGCGCCGAGCAGCTTTCCATCCGCAATAATGCCCCCCAACACGGCGGCACCCTCGCCCACAGGCCTGTGGCGCACGGCGATGGATGGAAGGAAACCCAGGCCGGCCAGATCGAGCAATCGCAGAGCCAGCGAGAAGGGGACGTCTGCCATGGCACCGAACGTGGCGGGGCAGGGTGGGAGGGGCGCTCTGCAGTCTCTCACGTGCGGATCGCTCTCGTCCACGCGCCAGGTCTTCTTCGCGATCGAAAATGTACGTACTCCAGTCCAGTGGTGTACAGTACTACTACGCTGCGCGTGCGCTTCGTTCGGCGTGGTTTTGTTACGGATGGATGGGTGGATGACACGAGCGATGAGCCCTGGGATGGACGGCACCGTGGTGGAGGCCGGCATATAGATAGCTTTCTGGCGGTGTGCGTGGCCGTGTCGACCGCGCGTTGGCTCCCCGCCATTTCTGTTTCTTTTTCGGCACCAGTGCCGGTATGCGCATGTTGCATTGCGCGCAAATACTCATCCTCCCACCTTTCAGGATTACGTATTGGAATGCTGACATGGGAGTAGTACTACAAAGCACACAGGTTGTAGGGAGTGCTAGCAGTACTAGAGCAGCTGGGGCGGCCTACGGACGGAGTGTCAGTACTAGTGAGGCAGGACCGGCACCGTGCCTACCGTGCAGACAGCAAGTGCAGGCTTTGAAGGCTGCTGGTAGCGACGACAGCAGGCTACAGTCACCGGACGGACGGACCGACGTCCGGACACCAGCTGCTGCCTGCGGGGCTGCCACAGCGTGCATGCATGCAGCAGGGGGACAGCAACGCCTGATGGTGCAGGCGGGAGCAGTCTGTTGTCAATAGTAGCCTTGCCAGTGTCTCAAGCGCTGTGCACCCAGGAGACCGCTCGCCGGAGCAGCAGCAATGGCCAGTGCGGATGCCATTCATTTCGTCAAGACTCACTGACCCATGGGTCAGAGCTCACCAGACATCTGCACGGCATGCCGGACTGTCTGGACGCCTGAAAAACTTGGAAAAACTGCGGTTTCCAGTTTGCAGTCAAAGTATGAACAGTGAAGACCTACTAGCCCCTACTACTGCTACTATCAGTCAAAGATGCGGAGTAGTAGCAGTAGGGGTAGTATGCATGCATTGAGGCCATGCCGTCATTACGACATTAACCAATGTATATTGTCGGATGAAGCATGGTGATTACTGTTCTGTATTCGTTCCAGGCTCTGAGCAGAAAGTTATAAAAGAATGGCATGGAGCAGACGGGCAACTGGAGCTTTGAGTGGAATCCACAGATGTGACAAACCATCACAGGCAGAGGAATCCAGACAGCGGAAAAGGGAAATCCAGAACTGAGCAGCTCAGCACGCTCACAAGATACTATTACAGTCACTGACAGGAACAGAGGCCAAATGCTGCTCGGGAAATCAGAAAAAAGGCCCTCACTTCACATGATATTACAGTACAGGGAAACATCACACTCGAAGCAACACTGCGTAATACTACAGTACTAAAAGAAATAAGAATGGAGAAACAGGAGAGATCATTCTTAAAGAGGACTCCAAACCGTGCCGGCCTTTGAGCAAAACGGTGAGTACAGCTCAGGATCAGCACCACAAGAAAGGAAAGAAAGAAGCACTCGTTGCACGTGTTCCAGCTCCAGCCTCCAGGTTTGATGTCGCCCTCGCCTCGAGGTCGTAGCAACCGGAAAACATTTCTTCCTGCCATCACTCATCTGCAGATCGTAACAGCACAAGTAACGAAAAACGATGCTGAGAACGAGACCTTAAGTTTAGGCTAAGTGAGTGTGATTACGGTAAACATCAGGTTAACGATGATGACGTACAACAGTGCGCACCATTACGGTAGCGGGAGGTGACGGGGAGGTCGTTAGCGGCCATGGGGATGGACATGGAGAGCTGCGTCTCGCCGTCGAGCCCCATCCACGAAACCCCCTTGTTACTCTTCTCGTGGGGCCACTCGTCAAAGAATGGCCGGAGCGGCTTCTGCGTCGTGGGGGTGGCGTCAGCATGGCCCGACGACGGCCGCTCCAGCCGCAGGTCGGCGCCAAGAACGAAGCAGTGCTGCTGCTGGCGCCGCCGTTCCTCCTCGTCGCCTTCCTTGTTGGCACCCAGATCAACGCTGTACGGCGACGCCGCGCCGTTGTTGTTACCGTACCCGGCGACAGGGAACAGCGACGTGGGGCTCGGCTTCGTGTCCATCCCGAGCTGCTTGAACTGCCACTGCCCCGCGGCTTGCTGCTGGCGATCTCTCTCGGCCGCCGCGCCGCCGTCGGAGAAGAAGGCGTGCTCGCCGACCACCTCCTTGGTTGCGGCGTGCCCGTAGGCGTAGTCCCTCTGGTCCACGGAGTAGTAGGACGGCGGCGGGTGCGGGTGGGTCGTCTCGAGGTGGAGGTGGAACGGGCTCACCTGCGCCGCGTGATGGTGGTACGCGCTGGTTGGGCGCGCCGATGCCGAGTAAAGGCTGCTACCGCCGCCGCCGTACAGCGCGTGGTACGGCGACGAGTCGTGCGCGGCGGGAGCAGGGCGGTGGTGGTAGGACGGCGCCGGGGACGACGTGGCGGTGGTGGTGGCGGTGGCGGCGCTTGTGGCGGCGGCGGAGGCTGGCGCCGGCGTGGCCAAGGACATTTCCACAGGCTTTCTTGAACGGTTCTTGCCCCGGTGCATGTGCTTCTCGCAGTACTTGGAGTCCGGGTACGCTTCCTTGGAGCAGCGCCACTTCTTGCCGTCCGTCCGTCGGCAACGCCCGGGCTCTGGGTCCTCGTCGGGCTTCCTGTTGAAGCCCATCCCGAAGCAGCCCCACCCAACTGCATGCAAAACATAACAGAAGGAACCGGCTCAGCTAGTGGCAACAGGAAACCGGCAACGCGGACGTACGTGAACGGAATACGAGAGCTGAAAACACGTGAACGGACGTACGCGAGGGTTGCGGCGGGAAGGCGAGGGACGGCGACGTGGCGATGGCGGAGTCGAGGATGCGGCGGAGCGGTGGCATGAGGTAGGACGGGATGGGCTTGCCGGACGCCAGGCACTTGTAGATGAGCGCCTGGTGCTCCAGTTCTTGCCACTGCGATGCCGTGAACGGGTACCGCCCCGCGGTGGCACCGCCGCCGCCCGGTCGACCGCTCATCATCATCATCTCTGCGCGCGACCGGCCGCTTTGTCTTGCTCCCAACGAGGTAGCTAGCTAGCGTGGCAAGCTGAGAGGAGGTGAACGGAGCGCGGCGCGGCGCTGTGCTCACGGCGGGCAGCGTCTGAGCTGATGCCAAGGAGGGCAGTAGAGTGACGAGGAGGGAGCAGTTGGGGTGAGACGTGAGGTCCGTGGGGAAGGGGGTTTTATTTGTAGTGGCAGCCTGGGATCGCGCAAGCTGGACTTGGCGATGGCGGGCGCCGGCGTGCGTGTGGGTTGTTGGGCCGCAAGGCATTTGGGCCATTCGACCCATCACACGATCGACGACCGCTTTTGCGTTGTGTTGCGTTCCTTCCTACAACTAGTAGTACGAGTACGTACATGGCAGCATGCACGACAGACCCGACCAGGCCCCCATCGGCCTTGCATCGTCAACAAAGGGAGCTCCGTGACACGAATCTGGCTGCTTACGCTTAACCCGTGACGCACTATAATTTGTGATCCGTACCACTTTGCCGTGCAGTATGCGGGTGGTACGGTGCGTGTACGTGTGAGCGAAGCAAGCAGGGCAGAGGCGCGCAGGCAGTCAAGCTGCAGAGTCCGCGCTGCAGAATCTGCAGCGGCCGCACGCCTGCAGACGGCGAACAAGTCCGGCGTCCGGGGCTCGGCTGATGAGCTGCTGCCGAGGTGACGAGTGCCGAGCCGGCCCCGCTCAGCAGCGCCTGCCCACGGACGGGGACCACGGCCATTTCCCACCACGATTTTGCCAACCGCGAGACGAGGAAGCATCAACGGGAACCAGAGCGTCGGACGATCTAGCGGCGGCTACAGAGACGGCGTACTGTACGTCTGCCGCATCCGTTTACTCCAAGTCATAGTTTTGAAAATCCCCGTTATGCATGGGCCCCGTTTGGTGCCGGCTCCAACCGGCTCTGGAGCAATACTATAGCGGATCCCGTTGAACCACAAACCGGTACCTCCAAATGGTTGCGTTTCCGATCATGCTACATCGTCTATTCCGGCCACTCTACACTCAAGCAGAAGCAAGAGCACCAAAGAGTAACAGATCCTTATTGTCAGAAAAAAGAAAAAAGAGTAACAGTTCTTTGCTAGCCGTGTGAAAGCAGAAGGTGCACTAAAAGAGTACTGTATCCCGCTCTCCGGCTTATCGACCGTGTTTTTATCTCAACTTTCAACCAAACGGTTTTCAAGAGCCAACTGCCAAGAGCTGCAAAAGCCCAGACTACACTAGTTTTTATTATTATTATTGCAACAGTTGTTGGCATTATTTATTGACTGCAACTCTGCAGGCTGCAGGTGGGCGTGGCAGTGAAGCGACACCGAGACAGGCAAGACTCTGACAACCCACGCAGTTACTGTAGCCTGCAGCCACCCACCCCCACCGTTGCCGTTTCTCTCACTCGGCCACCCATAATCGATAGTACGAGTACCTGTACTGTACATGGATTCCAGAAATTTCTACAGTACTGTTGCTCTCCAGCCAGTGCTACAGTAGGCACCTGCAGGTGGTGCTGCAGTGCAGACAGTCAGGCACCCATTGTGAACGGACGGACCAATCGACCCGCCGTTAAATGCCTGTTTGCAGCGAAACATTATTGTAGGCCTACTGTTTTACTGTAGGCAGCAGTCTAACGCGATTTGTTGTCACAACCTGTTTTACTTGAGGGAAATCACAAGGCCTGCCGTTAATCAGAAGCGTCGTTGTGCTAGTATACGGACGACTCTGAAGCCTGCCTTCACTGCAGGCATGGAGTACAAGTTTAGGGATGCGTAACACGGTCAGTGAGAGGGACAGGATCACAGAACCCATCCCTGATCTCTGGTGCTCTGAAGCCTGCCTGCAGGCATGGCTGCTGTGGCGGCCTCTTCTGCCTTTTGTTGCTGCTGTCTGTCTGTCACTGTGACGGACAGGCGGACAGCCTTACAGAAACTCATAAACAAAGGTAGTGTAGGAGTACTAGTGGCATTGCTAGCACAGCACAGGCACAGGTACTGTAGGAGTAGGATTGCACACATGTGTGTGCCCGTGCCGTGGTTCCATTTGTTTTTGCCCTTTGTTGTTCATGTTCAAAGCAAAGCTTCTTGCTGCCACTGCGTGCCGAGCCTCCTCGAAAGCGAGTGCTAAAAGAAGACGGCGAGAAGATTACCCTGCGTACTACGCGTGCAAGTACTGCTACTACTGACGCCGCAGTGAGGACTGAGGCAGGAAGTGAGCAGACGCAGAGGAGACGTAAAGACGTCGAGGCCTCAACGCAACTTGCACCGTACTGTACGCTCACACCACGCGGCGCAGGCTTTTCCTCGCTGCGTTCCTGCACGCTGCCTGCCGTTTTCATTGACCTACGGAACGTTACGTGTGCATTTTTCGTAAGTACTGTACCAGTAGTATTAGTCCAGGGCTTGCAGCAATGCGAGGAAACTACGGAGTACTCGTACAGTACGTACTACTACTAGTATGCATTGCATGTTCGTCACCTGTTTTAGAGTTTCTCATAAAGACATTAGTAGTAGTACGTACAAGCGAACAAAAGTGAAGATACTATACGGAGTACGTACGATCCTGTATTCTTGTACGTACAAGTAAGCAAAAGTGAAGATATTTGTTGCCCATAAAAGTAAAGCCCAAAGTGCAGGCCCGCAGGTGGCAGGGCAGCAGACGATAGGAGTAGGCTGCCGAGCTTTTCAGGGTCCTCCGGTTCGTTCGTTCGTTCCCGCCAGCGCCAGGCGAAAGACGGGGGAGCGCACAGCGAGCCGGCTGGCGCTTCCTTTCGCCGACAGATGTGATTGCTCATGGCTCGTCGCAATCACCGTCTATCCTTTTCCATTTTACTGTTGCGCTAATGTGAAACGGAGTGGTTTCTGGTGGACATCGGCTACAGTTGGTTTCCAGACACCGACAACGGTATGCCGTTCCCACGTTCCCTGAGTTGATGTGACGGTTCTGTCAGCTTTGGTTTTTGCTCGCCTGTTTTTCTCTTACGCGATTGATTATTTTTGCACAAACATTAGTACATTTGTTAGAAAACAATTACGAAATAATAAGAGTATTTCAGGGCTCTATTTTTGGGCTTACGTTATACATCTAGACTGTGGTGAGTGAAAAATATTGTTCCATAACAGTTAAATAGTATACAAGCAAACGAACCAGGATTTCCAAAAGTTACCTCAAATCTTGCTTCTTTTAGCAAGTTTGCAAAAAAAAAAAAAAAAACATTCCCCAACAATTCCCTATCTCAACTCTCCATCCTTCCACTCCGATTGAAATTAACCCAACCAATCTGGGTTACCAATGCAACCCAGAATCTGGGTTACCAAGAGATATATATAAAAAAGTTATTGATGTGTGTTTAAAAAAAATATATAATTCTTAATATAAAATTGTCTTTTATATTTTAGATGTGAGATTTCTCAAAACCATTGGAGTAAGTAAACGAATACTCCCTCCGTCCTAGAATGGACGTTTGAGGGTTCAAAAAAAGTGTCAAAATAGTGGACGTTTTAGCCATCTACTCCCTCTGTCCCACAATAGTTGCCGTTTTGGCATTCAAATATTGTCCCACAAAGATGGTCGTTTTAGACCATGGGCCTCACCTGAAGAGGATGCAGGCCTACTCTGTCTTGTTTGCATCCTCTCTCTCTCATCCGTCCCCAAGCCCACCCCACTCCCGTGCCATTCCACTCACACAGCCGCACCGGTCCTCGTATTCTCACACAGGCGGCGCCCCATCTCTCACGCGCGCGCGTGGTGCCGAGGCGGAGGTTGCCGGCATCGAGGTGGAGCAGGCCGTCGTCGACACGGACCGGAGGAGAGCCGCCGTCCCCAGGAAGAGCGGCCAGCGCGGAGGTGGAGCCGCTCGACGTGGAGTGGGTGGCGAATGGCGCGGCATCTGGCCCCACCGTCGTCCTTGACCGGCGCCCAACGCGGCGCGGCGGCGGAGATCCGGCCCCTGCGCTGCGGTGGAGATCCGGCCCAGCCCTCTTCCATAGCGCTGATGGGGAGGAGTGGATCTTCCTTGCCGCATGGGGAGGGCAGCGGCGACGGGACGACCATGGAGGAGAAGGCGGAGGTGGTCCTCTTGTGTGATAGTAGAGGCATTTGCGTCTTTGACCTTAGGCTTTGGTCTGTGTGCAGATTCATAAAACGAACACTATTATAGGATGGAGGGAGTAGACTGGTGTCACGCTAAAACAAGTACAGGTGTACAGCAGCGTCCATCCATCACTTCGCTGTTCTCCACTATCGAAAAACAATAAAAAAAAACGTCCAGGAGGGGAGCTGGAGCGTTGGCCGGGCACGGAAGCAAGCAAGGAGAGCAATCAATGCACATGTCATTTCAAAATTTTATCACCTGTCATCGTTCTTGTATAGGGATAGCAGGGTCATCTACCATCAGCCTTGGTTACCGAATCGAATGCCAAAACGTCAAAAAATTTGAGACAGAGGGAGTATGTTCCCAACATTTTTTTAGCCACTTAGAGAACTCATCAATTTACCAACATAATTTTTTTTAGAAATTATTTGAGATGATCATAGCTGGTTTTTTTTCTTCTATAGTTTGTCCTTTCCTTCTATAAGTACCAATGTTGGCAAATGTAACGATGTAATAAAGATGTATATAAAATGCAAATTAGCGGATAATCATAATGAGGACTTTTATAAGCTTTTACTTTTTTAGGCTATCCATGTAATTTTCTTCCAGAAGGAGTAATCCTCTTAAAGCTTAATAAAAAACTATTTTAGAAATAAAAATATCAGGTAAGATAGTACCAGGCCCCTCTATTGTTGTGAAAAGAACGCTAAACTTTTGGGCAAAGGCACAGTGCGCGAAGAACAACCTTTCCCAATGAGCACAGTGACAGCCATCCTAAGCACACCATGATTACAGAAAAAAGGTGCCGTTCTACAAGACAACGAGCAGGTTTAGCGTCATTATTGAGGCTTTTTATGTTCTCCCGCATGGTAGGGTTACGCTTACGCACAATAATTATTATAATACTGTAGTAGATTTCAATAACTACAAGCCTGACTGGTCAAAGTTGAATGCTCCGCTGCTTGCTGACACCAACGATGGGCCTGCAACTGTGGGCCACTTTTGGGGCTCAGATAAGCCAACCAGTGAGTGTCCCGGTGAGACCGTGAGAGCGATCAATGGTTGGCCATCGGTTCATCATGGCTCAGAACCACAGACAGCACACAGAGGGAAACACTAGTTACTCTGCCATATATAATGATGATGTGCCTTGACCCATCAGTGAAGGTAAACAAAAAATTTAGTCCCTCTGTCCAAAAAGAATGGTACTAGTATGGTTGCCTTTTTAAAAGAATTTAACTAAACTGAATAACAAAACATTTTTGCGGAAAAACAGAATAAAAAATATGTATATCCCGTTTATGGGGAGTTTTTTTTACAAAAAATGACTAATACTACAGTAAAATTTATGATATGTAACAGTATCATAATCAGATTAGTGTATTGTGATTTGATGTTTGTTGGTATTTCACTGAAGCTGCACAGTAGAGTGCAGTCCTTGCGCAGGAGTCTTGCACAATGCCCCTGAGCGGAGCAGCCCTTGATGATAATCTCGTCTCTTTCCTGCAGCGTGGAACTGGAGGAACAGAGAAGAGAGAAGGCAAAGTGATGAGTTATGGCTGAGGAGGCCGCTCTTTTGGCTGACAGCCACAGGAAAGCATGGCACTTTAGCGATTCACTGTAATCACACGCACAAGGCTCCTGTCAGTGTTTTATCTGGTGATTTGACCATGTGTTATGCCGACAAAATCTACTGTACTTTCAAGCTTACTGAACTTTGACCATTTTTGTTCTGAAATAGTACAGCTGGTCAGGAACAGGAAGCAGGCACCCTGATGTTCTTGGAAGCACATGTGTTTTTTTTTTCTCCAGATGAAACTTGGAAGCACTTGTGCTGCCTAGCTGCCACCGTTATGATTCAAGCATGCCTGAGTGCATCATGCTGCCAAAAAGGGCCACTAGTCGCTGCCCATTCGATTATCCGAAGAGAACAAACATTGTTGCTGTCAATGCAAAAAAAAAAAAAGGACACACAGAGTAACCACGAACTGGATCCAGCATAGAGAGTGCGTGTCCAAACCCTGCAGTTGCCTCGTTTTCCCTTCAGATGAAATGGAAAAAACGCATCACTCCAGGGCCCAGGGCCACGCACAGAAGCAGCACTGCAAGTCTGCCACAGCTGCAGCGCGCATCACTCACAGTCAGAGGAGAGCACATGTTTTGTCCCTCACGAAGCGACGCGAGCAGAGCAGGGAGGAGAGGGGAGTCTGTGCCTGTGTCTGTGCGGGTGGTGTCAGCAGGAGAGTGTTGAAGGCTGGAGGGCCCCTTGCTGCAGAGTGGAGTAACCACTGGTGTTGCCTTGCCTCGCGGCGTTTCCTCTCTTGCATGATGAGTCAAAGGAGCGGGCAGTCAGATCAGGTCAGATGGGGCGCAGCGCTGGCAGGCCTTCCCATCTGGTTGTTTCGCAGAACAGATGCATGGCATACTGCACGCCTGCCTGCGCCCCATGTCGCCGACTCGCCGTTCGTACTGTACGTCCTCTCCTCTCGCAGGCAGCCAGGCAGGTCAGGCTCCCAGCCAGCCAGCAGCGTTCGCCTCGCTGACGGCTGCAGCTGCCCGCTGCCTGGTCGTCAGGTTGTGACTGCCCGCCCGTCCCTCTGGCCTCTGCTTGCCTTGCCTGTGCGGCAGGCATGGATCAGACATCAGGACCGGTCACTTGCTGCGCGCGCATGCATGCATGCACTGGTCAGCCGTCAGCCAGTGGGTGTAGGAGTACAGTACGTAGAGTAGGCGGCATGCAATATTGCAATGCGAGTCGAGTGTGCTGCTTGTCATGCACGGATGGTTGGACGGACGCTGGCAGCGCGCGTCAGAGACGACGCAGACCGACGCTCCCATTCCCCCGTCCGCTTTTGCTGCCGCGGCCAGAGCCTGTGGCGAGTTGTAAATGGAGATGCTTAAAGCCATGCCATGGTTGGTGGTGTTGGGCTACACCTAGTGGGTGGGGGACGTACAGTACAGTAGCGGCCCAAACCAATACGGCGGCGGCGACGACGACCTCAAAGTTTCGGAGTAGCGGCCCAAACCAATACGGGTGCCGCGTACAGTACAGACCACAGAGCGCTACAGTCCAGCAAAACAAAGCGCCGCTCCAAACACTGTTGCAAGCAGAAGCACCACAAAGGACCGCCACCGCCCCACCGGCCAAGAAAGAAAAGATGCCCATGGCCATGGCGGCAAGGCATATGCATCCACACGACCACAGGCGCAGCTGACGAGAGGCGCAGGCTGAATCGACGGAGCGTTTCAACATCCACTGCACGACGGGAAAGAAGGAGCGTTGTTGGAAATGGAAACACTCGAATGTGCATGCAAATGCAACCGAGATCGGTGGCGGGTGAGTTGGCGAGGGGGGCGGGGCGACGACGACGGTGTCAGTGTCAGCGTCAGCGTTACAGTGGGGCGCGCACCCTGCGGCGGGTGGAGCGCTTTTTCCGCGGAGGACGACCACGGTGTGTGTCATCAGTGTCACCTGCTCGCTTGGCTGCTCCGTGGTCGGCAGGAGGCGGCCATGCATGACCCCAGGTCCCAGGTCAGGAAACGGAGCCTGCCGGGTGCATGTATATCGTCTGATGAGTCCTACTATCGGCAAGTTGCTGCTCGGTCAGCTGCTACCAGGTCCAGAGCCAATGGCCAGAGGACCACGGCGCATCCATCATCCCCTCTGGACTCGCACTAAACGTGATCGATCGGCGACGCTGGTTGGTGCGGTGTGGGTTGGGTTAGTCCCACATCGAAAATTGATGGTGAAAAAGCACAACATATAAGGTGGAGCGGTCCTCACCTATGAGACTAGTCTTTTGGGTTTAGTTAGGCACAAGACCTGTATATGTTGTGACTCCGGTCGCTCGTTGGTACGACAACGTCGGACGGACCAGAGCCGGTCAAGGACACCGGCAACAAATCTTAGTGGGTCACACCGTGGCGGGGACACCCCGTCTCGACAACGTCGACGTGCGTGCTGGCAACGTCTGGCCGGTGAGAGGGGAGCCAGCCGCTGCGCGCGCGGCAGTGGATCAGGAGGCAGTCATGTCGGGCATCGCTCTTTCCAGGCAGGCCACGGCGTCTGCGGTCATTCTCGAGTCGATCCACCATCGCACTGGCCCGGACGCGGACGCCGGACGGGTACACACACGGACACGGGTGACGAGCGCGGTGCCTGCGTCTCGCTTTGTACCGCGGTCTGCGGCATGGCGACCCTGCCAAGCGGCACATGTAGCGGCTGAGCCGAAAGGGGCGGTCAGAAAGACTGCAACCTGCAGCAGGAGGAGGGGCAGACAGACAGACGGGCAGTGTGACGACCACTGGTTGAATGAATGAAAGAACAGGCACGCTTGGTGGTGCCTGGTGGCAGGCAAGCACATTCACGCCCCTGCAGCCGCCTGCCACCGCCCCACGGGGCAAAGTCCTTTCCCTGTGAGCGCACGCACGTACGCGTACTGTAGCAGCCGGCTCTTTCTTTCCTCCGGCTCCTGTAGCAGCATCTTGCAGCCCTGCCCTGCTGCCTCAAAGCCGCCTCCCCTCACGTTGGCGTTGCGTTCCAAAATCTCCAGTCAAAAGCATGGCTGCCGCTGATGAAGCAGCAGGCTTTGGAGGATGAAGGGTCACTGTCCTCACTCCTGAGAGAAGCCCGGGCCCTGGGCTAGAGGACACGTCCCGTTTGGGCTTTCTGTCTGAATCTGTCCAGCATGTGCCGTGAGCGAACTCATCAAAGGCCCTGGACCTATGGTTAGGTAGTCAAGCATTCTGAGATGCAGGCTCGGAAACAAGACTCTTCTTTCGACGCTACCAGCCACCTTGCCGACAGTACAGACTAGTAGTAGGCTAGTAGTGTTGCTAAAAAAAAAGGAGTAGCCTTGTAGTAGCTGAAAGAATGGCAAAGCTTCGTAAAGTACGGCTGGAAACTCACCATACGAGTACCGATCACTTTCCTGCACGTTGCGGATTTGTGAAATCGGTTCATTAGGCTGATGCTTGGATCATCATTCACCATACATACGAGACAAGATGCGTTTTGACACTGGATTGCTTTTACAAAAAATACCACACGTTAAATTACACCTGGAGATAAGAATCGCGCTTGGGCACGGTATAACTTTTGGATTCTTCGCATAACACATTCAAGTCTGGAGATTTTGCCGCAGACATGGTTCCATTACAGCACAGGTATTGCAGGAACAATCCATAGAAGGCTTCTTATGAGGGCACCTACTACATCCTACAAAAACCTTAGATGGGCACCAGACTAACTTACAACAGCTATAGGCATTATTCTTCAATACCCATAACTGGATTTTGACATCTAACATTTTTTTTCCTGACAATATATGACTCCTTCCAGCTCTTAACACAAACACTGAGCTGCCAAAGTGACGAAGGCAGCTCATTCTTTCTAAGCCGATATGTACAGTTTAGCTCAGCATCTAAAGTCTGCAGTTCAAATATATATATCAGAACTCGATTACATCATGGATGTAGTAAACTTTAACTCTGGTAAAGAATGCTAACTAGAGATGAAACAGAAAAAATGCGCCAAAGCTGACAGCAAGGATATCACAGGGATTTTCTTTGAGCTGTCTGACAACAAGGAAACAGTAGTGCTTCTGGTTTATATCAAGGCTATAAACCAAAAGCTATGAGCCCCGGTACTAGTCCTGTGCCCATGGACACTTGAAAGTACAGCAACCAAGTTTCGAGCAGTGACTACTTGTAACTTTGTTGTTTTGCAAGCGGGTTACCAACCAATATTCAGTACCAGAAATCAGAAATCTAACAGTATAGATCAAAAATACAAAGGCATGTACTAGTCCTCACCTTGGCAAGACGAGACAGACATTCAAGTCTGTCAGACACTTAGTCCTTCTGATAAAAGGAGAGAACTAGGTCTGTCTGTACTGAGAACAACTGCGTGTCCAAAAAAAGCTGCAACATAAAACAAAGCACAATGTACATTAATCTCGAGAGTGGATATGGGATAGAGAGCTATAGGATTTGGGCATGCCAGAATTGATCCCCAAAGAACATATAGCTGAACCAAGAAAAGAAAAGAGCACCTGGCATTGACAATGTTATTTACATATTTCTTGCTTAGGTGTCACTAACATGACTTATTCTATGCAAACTAAACACTCATTTAAAGGCAAAGGAAAGAATGTAATTTAGTACCTTCATAAAAGGCCTATCCCGGATTGGGAAAGAACCAATAAAGCTCTCTTTTAAGATTAACGAAACCTGTGCAAAGAAAAATAGGTCAGCAACCAGCATTCTGACAACTGTATAAGCATGCCAAAAAGTATACCTAGTGATAGTATACAACATCACAGTTTTTACATCCCACAAAAACTGTAATGTGGTATGACATCCACAGTTCATACCAAAAAGAGTACCCTCAGTTCATACTAGAGATTCACATATATATAGAAAAAGAACTAAATCATCCAGGACAAAATCTCAGCAAAGGCAGGAGAACAAACCTTGTCATTGTTTGATTGCACATTGGTAATTGTATGAGATCTCAAGTTCGAGCATAGCGTGTCAAGGTGGTCTCTAAGCACTGCCAAGAAACCTTTGGCCGCTTCCACCTGCATACTTAAAAGGTTAGATACATATATAGAGAGAAACAGAGTAGACACTTTAGAGTCTTGACTGTATAAAAGAACAGAATGCTTTACCGGCCCAAAATGTTATATAACTACAATCAAAACAGGCTGCCCTGACTAACTCTAATTTTTGTTGGAAAATAATAGACATAAGCTTATGGATCCTATACTTGCAAGTCAAAGCAAAACGAAAGGAAAAATAAGGCAGATAATTTATATGTCCATTCAATCACTCCCAGAGAAAAGCTGAAGGCAGCAAAATAATAACCATAGACTATAGATAGATCATAAACAGATCAGACAGAAATGGGAGAAAATCAGACAGATCATAAAGGACTATAGATAGCCAATACACAACCTGGGCATCTGTGCATTCATAAACAGGACGTTTTCTTGCAAGATAACTTTCGCCAACAAGTATTGAATGATACGGGCGCAAAGCAGAAAGCAACTCTCTGTGCTGTGGTAGTTGCGGGACTGAAGAAGATTTAATCTGGACACCACAAGGAATTCATGTGTCAGCAACCCTTAGCATCCAGTGATCAATGATGCTACAGCAATGTTCTTAAAATGCAATTAAATGGCTGAGAACAGAATGGGGGTTCTGAGAACATGAGTTAAAATGCTACTCAGAAATGTTATCCACCAAAACTGTCATCATTTTGAATTATAAAGGTTTATTTCAACAATTAGAGAAACTTAAGAATACTACCAATCCCAGCCTACAAATTCAGTATCAGTACAAAGTGAACAGAGTTAGACCTATTTCTTTTAACCATTTACTCCCTCCACCCCAATACAAATCTTCATCTCGCATTCCAAGGTATATATATATATATATACCAAAAAAATACTAATGTGATAGGAGATAACATCATTATATTAACTATGTCATATATTCTCATAAAGTTATTTAGAGATACAAAATATTGATACTATTTTTTAAAATCCTAAAGTTGAGATTTGTTGACTTCTCGAAATACAAGATGCACCGTCGCAAAAAAAAAAACGAGATGCACGAAGGAAGTAAAATAGCTAAAACCTATCTGCTGGCACACACATGAGATTGAACTCCAGAAAGTGACATGACAATGAGTCTATGTACCTGATTCCTATTGGCATCAATGACCACGGCATTTGGTAGCCTGTTGAGCACGTCAGATGTCTTGTTTTGTACACCCACCTAAAGATGAAAACAGCAGTTAAGTCTTCATGGGATATGTACATAAACTCAACTAAAATAGACACCGATGAGACAAAACATAATCACATGTGGAGTATTTTTATACCCTTCCCTAATTCCCATCCTCCCAACCACTCCCCCCCCCCCCTCTACCTACCCACCCAAAAACACAGGCACACACCACATTGGTCAAAGCAAATAATGCCAACAAGACCAGGAACTCACTATGTATGGAACTGGGGCATCCAGAAAATCCATCATGTCATTAGGCAAAACCTGGAAATCAATGATGGAACAGAATACATGAATCAATAGTAATTATATACCTGACATGAAGGCCAAATTTGATAAAACACAAGAATAGTACCGTCGTGAGGAGACTCTGCCACCGATAAGGTCGTATTAGAGCTAAGATGGACAAAACTGAAGCCGATAACATTCCCTGACCGTTAGAAATTGCTTGAGAACGTTAGTGCCAATTTTCAATGGTTTCATCAGCAGACACAACAAAAATCTTCAAAACTGTTAGATTTTCAGGATGTTTTTCTTGCTAATATTCCTCTTTTTATAGAGACTCATGAAGGGACATTAATAAATGAAAACGAAATTGAACAAGCAGCCAAACCAGAGGAAAACAAAATTGAATGCTTAAATAATGCCAATTTGATAAAGCTTGGAACCATACCAGATTAGAACAGACAATAACAATCTGTTTCTCCAGGAGTGCGGCAGCAAAAAGTGTCATTACCTGCCAAAACAATTGTTTCAGAAATTGTACAACAATGTAATGTACCCTTACATAATCTACCTTCTTTTTTGTTCTGAAACAGATAAAGCACATGCACAACAATGTATAAGTCTGGATCACAGATCACATTTCAAAAAGAAAACAAAATGGTCCTGTACAAGATCCTACTACATATTTTAAATGCAGAATTTCTACAAAGGAACATAAGGTAATGCGAAGAAAAAGGCATTACACAACCTGCGTGCTATAGATAAACATCAGTCCATTGGAAATGCACTATGTTACATCAATCAAAAGAGCAAAAAAGAAAAAGGTTATGTAGTAACAAGGTTGCTCTTAGAACACAACGAACAAAAACTGATGCAGCTAATGCGATTGTCAATGTATTGTGTTGAAGTTCATTTTTACAGACGTGTACATAAAAAAATGCAAATATATTGCAAATGATTTGCATCAGCGATCCAAAACTTAAGAAAGGACGATGTTGATTTACTGGACATGAACACCTGTACATTTGAAAGATGATGTTTTCCTTCTAACAAGAGTATCAAGCAAGAGCGATAAAACAACTAATGAGTTGCTAAAAAAGAATTATATCATCTTAGAATAATGCAATACTTACATGTTCCAACCTGAGGCATCCACAAATGGATGCTACCGCCCATGTGGATAAAGCAGTCGATTCCTCCTCAGCAAAGAGTGCATTACGCATCTAGAAAATGGATGTGACATTAAGGCATACTAGTCGTATATTCAGTCCAATCCTCATAATGTGGCCATGCATCAACATACCTCAGCAACCTCTAAGCTTGTATCACGTGACCTAAGCTCAATAGTAGAACCAGCAATGTGAAGAACTGTTTCACCTGGCCGATGAAAACTCAAAGGATGCAAATGCTCCAAGGGATGAAAAGAAAGTGATGAACCCCTTGCAGGACACTGTAACTGGTAGTATTGACAGACAACTTGCAAAGAACCATATTTTTTTGCCTGGATAAAATGTTTTAAGTTAACAAACAAAACAAAGACACAGAACAAGGAAAATCAAAGCAGCTGTGCCTGAGTTCATGCATACACCTTAGCCCACTGCAATATGTTGTTGTGTCTAACTAAGTCTCCATCACCGATGGAAGATGGCTCCTCTGAATCCGATTCCTGGGTGTCAAAATTTCGGCCTTCAGAAGGAGAACCCTGTGAACTGCAGCAAAAGATGGTAACTATTTTGTGACACTAAGCATTACAAATGATGACCGTGTTTAGCTATGGTTAACAGCCAATATTAAAAGTAATCAAGCAAAAAGATGATTTCAATCAGATTTAAATTCAAGCAGCAGCACAATACGTCTATGTCAAACTTATATTCAGCCTCTACGTCATAAAAGACTGTCCACGTTCATTCAAAAGACTGGGGGGCAGGAGGGGAGGGGGGGGGAGTTCAGCGTTGACAGAACACCAAGTGCTGAAGTGAGGGAAAAGGTAAAGCATTTCCCACAAACATGAGTGAAAAAAAAAACTCATACAGTGATAGGATTAAGCTTCTCATGCGTCACCAGCAACATACTAGGACTGATTGTGGGTATAGCATACCTTGGAGATGATTCACAATCTTCACAAAGGCGAGATCGCATAAGTGGTAAAATAATATCAGTAATGAAGAGATCAAGTTCCTCATCATCCACATTTTCCTTCGGAGAATCGTCACAGTTCTTTGCACCAGATTCATCCTGGATACCTGATGCAGAATCAAGTTCATGATGCTTAACTCCAGAGTGATCAGATGATGCATCTTCTGGAACAAAATGATCAGACACTTCAGAAGCATCACAAGTGACAATTTTGCATTTAAGATCACTCTGCTCTTTTTCACAAGAACTATTTTGCTGTTGTTCTTTAGAAAAAAAGTCAAGCTGGTTCTCTCTACACCCAGAACTGCTGTCCGTGTCAGACAGCTCCTTTGATGAAACTCCCATGCTAGATTCAGATGATTTATCCACATCAGTTGTGTTGCTACCTAAATACTGTTTCTGTGCTGTAACTTCAGTTCCTTCACAGATATCATCCTCACAGGATTCCTCAAGTGACAAGGAAGTTAGCATGCTAACTCCATCTGTGAGCCACTCGAGACGTTCTTCCATAAGAATGCTGCATAAGAAAATAGTATATCGATAGTGAGACTGGTAGCATCAAAACTTCCAGATTAGCGCGCAACTATGTGCAACTAAAAGAAATTACAAGCGTCAGCTGTCAGTGCACTGTACTCTAGCCTAAAGCTAAATATAAACACAAAGTACATGTTTGTATAGGGTCAGAATTCAGATACAATGAATACGGTAGGTCAATAAGGTAGCAATATGATGATTTCATAAAAAGAAGTACCTCTGCAACACCCCAAAATGCAGTTCAAAGAACGGAAGCCTGGACAGGATGCAATAACACCGGGGCGTAGTTATCACATATCGACTCCGGCGTGGAAAGAAAGGTTTGTCATTCATGAGCATTGATACCAACTTTGATGGTCTCTGTACAATCTCTTCAACCAGCACACAGCATCCATATAATGCAGAGTTATCAGCGACCTGCAATCTCTCAATCATAAGCCACCTGGTACAGCAAAAGGATGCAGTAGAGAAAGATATATGTATGTGTACCTGTAGGCGGAACACAAAAGATTGGTTGCTTTCTTTAAGCTGTTCCTGAAATGGATAATAATGATAGTAAAGATTATGATTTGCACACAAAAAAAGAACAGATGATGGCTTCTTGCACGTAGAACTAATGAAATTAGGAGTTCTTTAGCATAGGAAGTAAATCAACTAAGCTTTTGTATTACTATGGTCTCAGAAGTAAATAATGAATTTGTCAGGTAAAGAGATATCTACTGATTGAAGCAAAACAAAGTCCACCTGTCCCAGGAGAATTTCATTCAGCTCACTGAATGAAGGAGTACGTTCGACAGCATGAACCTAGTAGAAAAATATAAACATCGGTAAATTGTCCAATAGCTTAACAGAAGGTAAAATTGAAATCTTGTTAGACAGAAAACTAAACCGACTCTTGACTAGTTCCTGGTACGGCTTAGTCTGATACTCTGATACTGATAGCATATAGCAAATTAGCAATACACTGGCAATAGCTACTTCATACAAAAAAAGAACACCTGAAGGCATGATCCCATCTATCGTGTTGAACAACTATTGGAAAACACCATAAGCTCGTTTATGCTCATTGATCAACCTTTATATCCTCAAGAAGTTTTTGTATTTCCATATATAATCGCATTATTTCCCCAGTTCTTTTTTTTACTCATAAGCACTATTATGTAGATGACTGCTATTATGCCACTCATTGCCATACATATGATAACCTTAATCAGATGGCAAATTTTAATAATATTAACTGAAACAAACTGTTTGGAGCGAACACCGATAACGCAGGTATGCTACATAAATTTGGTCCAGGTAATCACTCATAACTTGTAGGCCATGAGAAACATGATGTATAAACTGCTACGAAATGCATGAAGGATATATATAATGCAGGAGAAACAGAAGCTGTATCAAAGATCCAAGAGTCCAATGCAAAATCCTTATTTAATGAACAACACCCGATGCGTGTGTTTCTATTGATAATGAAGAAGAAAATATAATAACATGGCCCTGAGAGACCATAATCAGGCAACTAAAAAGAAAAAAAACACAACCAAACAAATAGCATGTCACATGTGGGCAACTGCACCATCCACCACACTTCAAACTGCAGGAAAGCAGCCTAGCATTGAACTGGACGCCACTCTGCATAACTATCTGCCGCTAGGCCAAAACGAAGGAGTCGCAAGCACCCCAAACGTTTCCAACAACGCCAAGCCACATAGCACAACATGGACTCCCGGATGCCAGCTCACGAAGGAGTGCAGAGGGGGAGGGCAATAGAGAATAACAATCCACTTCTCTCCCACACAAACCCACTGTCGCCAAGACAACCAAAAGCACCACTGCCACCATGGATGCACCGATGGCAAGGTGGAAAGGTGACTGGAATGACACCGCACAAAGGTGACATCTCCATGGAGGAATACAACGCCAAGAAAAACGCCACCGTTGTCCAGCCAAGAAACCTGGACAACACCAAGGGCTTGTATAAACCCAATCCCTTCCAATACATATGAATGGAAGGGGTTTGCTATGTTTCCAAACAAGCCCCAAGGGTGACGGTGGTGCCTCGACAATGCCCCAAAGGGAGAAACTCAATGCTCGCAAGTGTTAGAATAGGCGCCCTTTGGGCTGGTCAGGACCCTAATTGGCGCAGGACTGTTTGGGTTAGATAGATCTGGCAGGCCAGATAGATACGGATACGGCAAGGACTCCTGATCCTTATAGGACTCTGGACTCTTGATCCTTATAGGATTCTGGATCCTTGCCTGTATATATATGTAATTGTACCTTGCCTCATATTAATCAATCCAATCTATTCCTGATTATACTTTCCTTCATGGTAATCAGAGCCTAGGTCAATTTGTTTTCTCTCTCTTCCGCTGCCCTAACCCGCGCGTCGGCTCCCCTTGCCGCGCGTTCCTTCCGCTGCCCGCACTGGTTCGCACGGCTCAGGCCCGCGCTGCCGCTGCAGCCGCCAGCCCACCCACGGGGCCCTCTGGTCCCCCCCTGGCAGTGCCCCTACACCCGTCGTCGATCTCCGTGCCGCCATGCTTCATCATGAAGCCGTGGCTCTGCTACAGCAGTCCACCAGCGCGCAGCAACCGCAGCAGCCTGCCCCCGGTGGTGGTCGCTCCTGGCCCAGCTACTACAACCCCTGGATGGGCTCGATCCAGATGTGGCCAGGAGGCCCCCGCCCTCCGTTAGCACCGATCCCGGTGCCCCCTCACCTCCAGGCACAGCAACAGCAGGCGCACCAGCAGGCGCTCCTCGCACAGCAGCAGCAGCAGCAGCAGGCCTTCGTCACCCACAGCCAGGCTGCTGCCCCTGACGGTGCTGCACACTGGGTTGCCCCCGGGTACTACAACCCCGTGGCTGGCCTTCCCTCCTGGGATCCGACGGCGCTTGCCTCCGCCTTCAGCACCACGTCCCTGACTCCACCTTCGTCCGGCGACTGGTATTTCGACTCAGGTGCTACCTCCCACATGACATCCCAGTCCTCCTCTCTTTCACATATTCTTCCTTCGCGGTATCCTACTCCTTCATCTATTGTCGTAGGTAATGGTTCCGTCATGCCTGTCACTGCTACTGGTTTTACAGAGTTGTCTCCTTTGCGTCTTAATAATGTTCTTGGGTCACCACAACTTATTAAGAATCTCATCTCTGTCCGCCAATTTACTATTGACAATAATTGTTCTGTGGAGTTTGACCCTGCTGGTTGTTCTGTGAAAGCTCTTCCCTCCCGGACCGAGATCGTCAGGTGCAATAGCTCCGGGCCGCTGTACCCTGTGCGCCTACCTCCAGCTCACTCCCTTGTCGCTCAGGCTTCTTCCCCGCTGTGGCACCGGCGACTTGGCCACCCTGGTCATGAGGCGTTGTCCAAACTTGCGTCCAGCACTTCGTACCATATTAGTGATTGTTCAGATTTGTGTCATGCTTGTCAGTTAGGGCGTCATGTTCGTTTGCCCTTTTATCCGTCCACCTCTCGTGCGTCTAGCAAGTTTGATCTCATTCACTGTGATCTGTGGACCTCCCCGGTTGTCAGTGTCTCTGGTTATAAATATTACTTGGTTATACTGGACGACTGCACTCATTACTTGTGGACATTTCCTTTGCGCCTCAAATCTGACACTTTCAGCACGCTGGCTCAGTTCATCGCCCATGTCTCCACTCAATTTGACACACGTGTCAAGTCGGTCCAGTGCGACAATGGGAAAGAGTTCGACAACTCGAGTACTCGCCACTTCTTCCTCGCTCAGGGCATCCATCTTCGCATGTCCTGCCCCTACACCTCGTCTCAGAACGGTAAAGCTGAACGCATTATTCGCACCATCAATAATGTCATTCGCTCACTGCTCTTTCAGGCATCTATGCCTCCCTCCTATTGGGTGGAGGCCCTCTCCACAGCCACTGTCCTCCTTAACATATTGCCTACCAAAACTCTCCAGCTCTCTACACCCCACTTTGCATTATTTGCAAAGTTGCCTACGTATGATCATCTTCGGGTTTTTGGTTGCAAATGTTATCCAAACATATCTGCCACCACACCTCACAAACTCGCTCTCAGGTCTGCTCTCTGTGTCTTTTTAGGCTACTCCTCCCACCATAAAGGATACCGCTGCCTTGACCTTTCCAGCAATAGAGTTATCATCTCCAGGCACGTCATCTTTGATGAAACGGCCTTTCCCTTTGCTGAACGTCATGGTCCTAGCACCCCGGCCGACCTCGAGTTTCTTGATTTTACTGATGATGTGGTGCCAGCTCCTATTGGACCCTCGCCCACTTTGTTTCCTGCAGGCACGTCTCCCAGCACCTCCGACGCTCCTGCTGTCCCTGCCGGTCCTCGTGTGGCCGACCCTGGGGCACCTTCTGGCGACACCAGCGCCCCTGCCGGTCACTCTGTGACTGTGCCTGGGGCGCCCGAGGCTGCTGATGACTTCCCGGTGCCGACGCTCTACATCCCACCGGCGCTCCGGTCACCGGGGCCTCCTTCCGCGCCACGTGCGGCATCCGCGACGGGGCCTCTCTACGTCCCGCCAGCCCTTCGGGCTGGCGCGTCGTCGACGGGTTCAGCGCCACCACAGGCGCCCCGCGGGCCTCCGCCCAGATTTCCACCTCTTCGCACCGAGCGCCTCTTCGAGCACCACTACAGCCGCCAGCCTCGACCTCCACCTGTGCCCGCATCGCCAAGTACTACTGCTGCCTTGCCTAAGGGTGTCGTTCCTGTTCGCCCCGTGAGCAACCAGCATGCTATGGGCTCGCGGGCGAAGAGTGGTTTTCGGATGCCGGCCACTTATCACACTGTCTCGCTCTCTCCAGTGCCGAAGACTTTCCGCAGTGCTCTTGCCGACCCCAATTGGCGAGCGGCTATGGAAGAAGAACATCGTGCCCTTCTGCAGAATGACACCTGGGCTCTCGTACCTCGCCCCCCTCGGGCCAATGTTGTCACTGGCAAGTGGATCTTCCGGCATAAGTTCAAGTCTGATGGTTCCCTTGAGAGGTACAAGGCCCGCTGGGTACTCCGTGGTTTCACTCAACGTCCTGGTGTGGATTTTGATGAGACTTTCAGTCTGGTGGTGAAGCCTGCTACTGTCCGCACAGTGCTCTCGTTGGCTCTTTCACGCAACTGGCCCATCCACCAGCTCGACGTTAAGAATGCCTTTCTCCATGGGACTCTGAATGAGACAGTGTATTGCCAGCAGCCCTCCGGGTTTGAGGATCCTACTCGTCCTGCGTATGTCTGCCTGCTCAAGAAGTCCCTCTACGGCCTCAAGCAGGCCCCACGTGCTTGGTACAGTCGAATGGCTACCTACCTTCGGTCCGGTTTTGTTGAAGCTAAGTCAGATACATCACTCTTCATTTACCATCGCGGCTCCGACACAGCTTACTTGTTGCTCTATGTGGATGACATTGTCCTCACAGCTTCCTCTTCTGATCTTCTTCGGCGGATCATCTCAGCCCTACAGCGAGAGTTTGCCATGAAAGATCTAGGAGAATTGCATCACTTCCTCGGTATGCAGGTTCAGCGAAGCAGTGCTGGTTTACTCCTCTCCCAGCGACAGTACATGTTGGATATTCTGGATCGCGCTGGTATGGCAGAATGCAAGCCTTGCTCTACTCCAGTTGACACCAATCCAAAGATTGTTGTAGCTGACGGGGCCCAAGTGTCTGATGCCACAGACTTTCGCAGTCTTGCTGGCGCCCTACAGTATCTGACATTCACCCGCCCGGACATTGCGTACGCCGTTCAGCAAGTGTGCCTTCATATGCACGCCCCTCGAGAGCCTCATCTTGCTGCCCTGAAGCGGATTCTCCGGTATATCCGAGGCACACTTCACCTTGGTCTACTGCTGCGACCATCTTCCTCTATGGATCTTGTCGTTTACACCGATGCTGATTGGGCTGGTTGTCCAGACACTCGCAAGTCCACCTCGGGCTATGCGGTGTTCCTTGGTGATAACTTAGTCTCCTGGTCATCCAAGCGGCAGAACACAGTATCAAGATCCAGTGCTGAAGCTGAGTATCGCGCAGTGGCTAATGGAGTTGCAGAAGCCACCTGGCTGCGACAGCTTCTCATTGAGCTGCACACGCCCCTTCGGCACGCCACGCTGGTGTATTGTGACAACATCAGCGCAGTCTACATGTCCTCCAATCCAATTCAGCATCAGCGTACCAAGCACATTGAGATTGATCTTCACTTCGTTCGAGAGCGAGTTGCCATTGGTGATCTCCGTGTCCAGCATGTTCCTACCACTTCACAATATGCGGATATCTTCACCAAAGGGCTGCCTTCTTCGGTCTTCACGGAGTTTCGGTCCAGTCTAAACGTGCAAAGTGGCTGACGTTTGGACTGCGGGGGTGTGTTAGAATAGGCGCCCTTTGGGCTGGTCAGGACCCTAATCGGCGCAGGACTGTTTGGGTTAGATAGATATGGCAGGCCAGATAGATACGGATACGGCAAGGACTCATGATCCTTATAGGACTCTGGACTCTTGATCCTTATAGGATTCTGGATCCTTGCCTGTATATATATGTAATTGTACCTTGCCTCATATTAATCAATTCAATCTATTCCTGATTATACTTTCCTTCAGCAAGCATCACCAACCTGGACACCTCCCCTGCCTTGCTGCCACAGCTACAACTCCAACCACGGAATCCACTACCACCAAACAACCAACCCAGCAAGTGGCCGCCATTACACCACTGCAACCGCACTAGAAGTTGCAGACAACAAGTATGACAACCAACACCACGCCACCATGCACTGCCAACCCCAACCCCAACGCCACCACGACCTCGCGTGCTCCCTCTGTCGCTGTTGCGCCACCACGAGCAGGCACCTTTGCCGGCAAACTCTTCACATCGCCCCAGCCGCCACTGATGTGTCCGTCACCCACATCATGGCCATGCGCCACAGCACCAGCCATACCAGTGAGCCCCACAACCGCGGCCACAAAACCGCCACAGCACACTCAATTATGCCGTCCTGTCGATGCCACCGCCGCCACTGCTAAGGCTGAAGAAACGAATGGATCCGGACACCGGCTCACCAGATCCACCCTTCCCCAGCGAGGATGTGGCCGACCATGCCACTGCCGCCTTCCAGGTCACTGGGGTGGGAGCAAGGCCTCCCCAACGAACACCCAGCTGTGAAGACCCCACCACCACCATCCTCGCGGACCTTCAGCAGCTCCCTCGGGTAAGGGTGAGACAAGAGAAGGAAGGGCGGTTGGGTGGGTCACCACCTGCGTCGCCCAGTGTGCCCTCAACCTTTTCTTTTTCATTCCATTCTTAAGCTTCCTTTTGAGGGTATCAACAACTGGCCTGAATACTAGGGGTGGGTGTACAGCCCAATGCATAATGATGGATAAATGCAAATAGTACTAGGTGGTAAGAGATCATGTGTTACTAGAACAAGATAGGAAGACCTGAATACTGATTAAACTCTTGTTATAACAAAGGGATCAAAACTAAAGCAGACCTTTACACCTCCTGGAAGGCAGAAAGAGAGGGTATCCTTGTACTTGAGTGGAAGAGGCTTCTCTGGAGGGTATGCAAAAAGAACCTAAGGGAAAACAAATAAAATCAACACACAGTTTTTTTTATAAACAACGGTACACAGGTCTCTGCCACAATGTAATAGTCATCAGATCAAACAACATGAAACGGTTGGTAAGATGAATGATAACCTGTGGTTCCAAATTTGATATTGCGTGAACTTGGTGGTGTCCATTGCTAAATAAATTTCTTGATCTCTTTCCATCTTCATCATTTCTCCCTAGTGCAATGTTTTCCAGCTCCTGGATATCTGCATGAGGTGGAAGCCCAACAATCACTATGCTCTCGAACAGATGTGATGGTTCTCTGATGCACCTATCACCCTGTTCCAAGAAACAACTTTGAGAGGTATGTACACCAACCACAACAACATAGATATTCAAGCACCAATTATTGCGTCATGCAACTGTAATTATCACATATGAATTCAGTGTATAGTAAGAGAGTAAAGAAAATAGCATCCCTATAGTTAACGCAAAGTTTAAGCACTGTGGTAATAAGAGAGAATGAACAAACTCCAATTTCCAGATCATTTAAAAAACTAATATCAAACTGGGGTCTAGTTAACCATGTTTCACTCTTTCCTAGCAAATACAACAGCAAGGCTGTTAGGAGTAATCTTGTCACATAGGCGTATTAGTGTTAGACATGCTATAGGCCTAGATGGTTCCTGGATCATGAGAGAGCTACATGAAGACAGCAGCTCTGAAGTTTCTAGTACTGGCTAATTGAGTTGGTCAACTTGAAGGTTACCACTGCAGGAAGCAACAAGCAAACTGCTGGGGTGAAAAATAGAGCAAAATAACTTTTACTTCTAATAACTGTAACAGCTGGTTGCTTAGCTAGCAAGTAGGGTAATGTGAGCTGTGTACTATGAGGTCGGTTCCTGTAGCAGTACTGTAGTAAACGCCCGCCCCTGAAAGTCCTACAAAAGGGGCAGGATATGGCGCAAGGTCATCTAACCATGTACAGATTCGACCCAAACATATCCTACAGAACATTTCCAGGAGAGAGACTTCCTGTCCTGCCACAATTGATCAATTTCAGAGCAAAAGTTACCACTTCAACTCGCATGGAGAGCCATGACAGCATAAGTGATGGAGCTTTCAATGAACAGTTCAAATTTTGGAGAGGCATAAACAGAGAACATCTGTATCCTCTCCAGCTATGTTATTCCTCCTCCTACCTCGCTTATCCTGATCTAATCCCCATGCTTGCTTTGAATTCCATTCTTCTAAAAAATGTAATTTGAACCTCAGATATGTTACACTCGGGATTGGCAGTTGGGGTTGCTAACACAGGAAAACTCCTGTGTAGGAGAGAGTTACAGAGAAGAGAGCACTAGGTTGTGAACATCAAGCTAGTGTATGGTTTCTAGTAAGCTAGTGTATATGTGTGATAGCATAGGTTGGTTGTGAAGATCAAGTGAGGTGAGTAAGCTTGTAGTGTGAAGCTACAAGATCAATATGGTGCAAACTTGTGTTACTAGGTACTTGTGTGATTGTAAGAGAGAAACAAAATGATTTTACTTCCAAGAGGGGCTTCACAACAATCAATCCCAACTTATACGGCTCTGACTAGTAAACTTAGTAAGTTTGCATAGTGTGTACAACAACAAACAGACAATGAATGCCACATAGGTAGAATGAGATACACACCAGTGACTTCAGCTGGTACCTCGACCACTGCCTCTTTTGCGTTGTAAGCACTTCTGGATTGTAAGTTCCTGACAGGTCTGGTGAGGTCGAAAACCCTTTCATGATTTTCGAAAATTGCTGCTGAAGCTTCTGCATTGGGCTGCCACTATCATCTTTGGATGAATACACTACAGATGGCCGTGCAGACTGTGCAGTGGCAGCCGAAGCCGCAGCAATAAACGCTCTTGCAACCTCTTCGGTTGTTTGAATGAGGTTTGACGTGCTGAATTTAAGACCCTCTGACCCATCATTGTTGTCCACCATCCTAAATGCCTGGTAATCATGCAAGCACGGAGATTGCCATTTCAGTGGTGTGACCGAGAAAGCGGAAATTAGTCATTGTTTTCATTAGTCACATGGCAACAGGAAATATGAAGTACTAGCATGAAGTAATTCAAGTGTCACGCTCATAATCCAGTTATAGCTTCTACTCAACAAGCAAACTGCAAGCCATGCTATCAGTGTCAGTCTTCAATCACCTAATTCCAATCACATAAAACTCCTGCCATCCACAGAACCTATAGATGTTCTCTTCTACTAAAAAACAGCAAAAACATGGCAGCTAACTGGTAACGGAACAGCATGAAACAAACTAGTATATCTCAATCTAATATGCAGCCATAAAGCCACCTACCAACTAACTGCATGTACTTCGCAAAACTAAAAAGGTCCCCACTGAGCACACATCCCACTTTTCTGAGAGAATCGCCAAGAGCGATGGCGGAATCTTAAAAGTAACAACAAATCAAACGAAAGTTGTGCATAATCCTACAATACTATTAGATTCCCCGCTCGCGGAGTGACAGGGACCAACTCTGGTGCCTGGTGGAGAACGAAACATACCTATTCACCTTCACGGTTTCACACGCCGGTCCCAAAGGGGATAAAAACTAACAAAAATCACACACATGGAGGTCGAAATAATCGACCAGAATTGCTAGTTGACTACTCCAAAATCCATCAATCCAGTGTTCAGACCGGGGAGGGAAATCAGCGCACTCCGACCCACCAGATGCCTCCAAAAATTAGCAGTGGCGGCCGGGGAAGCAGGAATCAAACGTAGGCCACCGGGAGGGGGGGGAGGATCGGCAAAACCACCGAGAACAAATCGCTCACCAGTGGTTCCCGCGGCGGAGATGGGTTTGACGCCTCGCCCCGCGCTGATCTCTTCCTCCTGCTGCGTGCGGCGCCGCCCAAATAGACCCGGACGGCAGGATCAGGACCAGCCGGCTAATGGGATGGCCTCCGCCTCCCTCTCCTTTTCTTTTTCCTTCTCCCTCTTTTTTCCCCTGGATTAATGCTTCGATTATATGGCGATTCGTTATGAATCGCGCGGATTTAAGCGACACGATTTGGGTGAGTTTGGACCAAGAGAGAGAGATTTCGAAAGCGAGTTTTTTCGTGGCGGAGTGGGACTCTGTTCTGCTGAGGCTGCGCGTGGGCTCGGCCGCTCGGGTGGTCTCGTATGCGGGCCCAGCTAGGAAGCAGAGTTCTAGTTGAGTTGACCCGGACTATGTGGCCTCTTGTGTGGGCGGGTGCGCTCCACGCCACGTCGTGCGACGCGTGGCCAGCTCTGGATGGAGCCACCAGGGTCCCGTCTTCATTTCTCTTTGGCTACGGTGTACACTTTACCAGGCACCAGACATGCTTATAGTTCGTTGGAATTTTTACCTCTAGCTTGTGGAATTTTGACATGAATAATTGAATTAGTATTTATGTTTTTTTATTAGCTGTTCAGTCAGGCATGTAGAAAAAGAAATAGTACGCAGGAAGAGGTTCCAATGACGTACGTATAGGAAGTAGTGTTCAAGTAGTCTAGCTAGTTCCAGCAATCAGTTTTGCTGTCTTCTGTTCATTGCATGATTAAGATAATAATATATGGCATCGGATTTCCAGTCGTTTTCTGCTTGGCTCCTACCGAACATGTCATTAGCTGACTAGCTGTGTTTTGGATTTGGGAAGACCGGAAAACGCCTTCTGGTTGTGAATATCAGGATATGCATGCTTTAGAGATTCTTCATGGTTCTATATACGGAGTATGTATGACCCTTTTGGTTGGCTATAGTTTTTTTTTTTCGAGACCATATAGGAAATATATGAGCTCATAAATTTTATCTGGATTAAATAGTTACTGAATTTGTCTAAATTTCTATCAAATTATAAACACAGAAGCTGAGGATTGATGGGTCTCCATTGCATTTCAGGTTATTTTCAGCTTAATGGTCTCTACTGTTCGGTGCAATCCATCAATGAATCTGTTTTAAGATAATGATCCATCATAGTACGTACGTACTGATTTCCGAATGAGGATCGGTCCGAGTCCGACCAATGAAATGGAATAGGCGGAAATCAAAGCGGTCGTTGTTGTCACTAGTGTGTATTTCATCACTACTAGAATGGTGGATTGACTGTAACCAAGGATTCAGGGATACACGTCATATCATCGAGCTTTTGCGTTAACCTACCGTTTTCTGGACACGAGGCTAGCCAGGTCTCATGCAACAAGTCTTGCATTCGTACCAAACAGGGCCGTACGAGTACACACCCTGACGAGCTGTACAGAGCCGTTACCCTACGGCCTAGGAGTACGTCCAGAAGCTGGATCCATCCAGGAACTTGTCAGAGCCGTTACTCTGACAGTTTACATGCTCCTGGTACTGGTAGTACGCAAATCTTGCACCTCCGATCCGTGCTGCATGCAGCATGCGCATGCGACCACGAGTCGACAGTCGGCACGGCACATCTCTGTGCTTTGGGAGGACTCAAAAAAGAAAGAGCTGGCACGAATGATCAGGCCAGGGGGGGGGGGGGGCACGTGGTCATATGGACGGCGGGCGACAGCGATGCGATACGGTCCGGATGTCGTTTCCTCGCTCCTGCCTCCTGAATTCTGATCTCTCCCTTTCGCTTTCTGGCGGCGGGCCTGCGAGCCCGCCTAACGGGAACCAGAGATGCGGAAGAAAATGGTTACGCGCACTCACCCAGGGGTCTCACTCACGTACACTACTCCTCGTGCTGCCCGAACTGACGGCCTGCCCTGCCGTGCCCTTCTTCTACAGTAGATCTTGCAGCGACCTGAACGGAAACGTCAACCTAATAAACCAGAATAGTACGTACGTACGTACTTACGTTGAAATCTGAAACGGAAACGACGCAAAAGTCAGAGGCTCGAAGGCTCGAAGCAGTTGGTACTGGGTATCACCGTACCGGTACGGCGGTACCGGTTGCCATGTCCTGAACGGCGGGGAGTGGACATGGGTACGATAGCACGTCGTGCTCCGAAAGTCGAATGTGCTCAACACACTTGTGAATTCCGGTTGCCAGTTTGCCCAGCCAGGACAGCGCCGTACCGTAAGCTGATGACATCATACCCTTTGTGCGGTGTCCCTCTCTCTCGGGGGTTGGTTGGGAGCCAGTCAGCGCTTCGAAATCCTAGGCCGGGCCGTGCCTCCCCAAGTTCAGAAACCAGAACCTAGACTACTCTGCGTACCAGGAAGGAGAACTCGACATGATGCCGATGCGTGCACGTTTTGCATCTGGCATTCTGGCACACCACATGCACGTACCTGGACTGGAGTACTACGTCACAAAGCAGAAGAAGAAAGATATACGTGCATCTCCTACCCACGATACACCAGGGCAATTGTTATTTTTTGGGTTTAATTTGTTGCAAAAGAAAAGAGAGAATGGACGGCGCATGGCCACACACTTTGATAAATGTCAGGGCCTTTCCGCGTGAAAAGGACCACATTTATTTATTTCTTCATTTGTATATATATCATATATATCAGCAAATGTTAGCATCATGAGTGATCGTCGATGACTTGGCATAGTAGCTGTCAACCACAGTCTTGGCCTTGGGGATTCCTAGTCTATCTGGTTTGGCCTGCCACGCTGCGTGTGTCCCCAATCAGACGTTATACCTTATATTATCATCAAGGTACCCATATCTATATACTTTTAATTAACGAAAAAGGAGTGCCGTGTCATCCTCCATTTGATGGATCATTAGGCCAGGCCTACCGGATACAGGAACATGACCGCTTCCTACTTAACTTTGATCATTAGGCCATATCTATATCAGCCTGGCAAGCCAACTCTGATCGTTTTTTTTTTCTTTTGGAGGAATATGACTGCAGAGGTTACTTTACTTGCAAACTGTGAGTGTTCACAAAGTGATACGGAGTAAGTCGTCACAGACATCATGTGTTTCTCTGCAGTACTGCAGTACTTGTTTTGTTGACAGATTTAAAAACCATGGAGTCCCTGCAGTCCAATTAAGCTTAATTTCTCTGCGTGCTTGTTGCTAATAACAGAATAAAAAACAGGTCTTGCAAATCAACAGGACTGACACTTCATCCAGGTCTTCAGGCCAGGGAAACTGCTGTCTCCTGCACAACTGCGATGTCAAACACTGACGCTCTACCAACCAACTACTAAAATTTATCAGCAGTCCGGACCTGCGTAAGCAGAGCTGGTAGTGTGTTCTGAACTGAACCTCATTATGTCCACGTTGAATACTTCTACTTGCACTGCGATTCTCTGAATACTTCACCTCTTGGTTTTCTTCCAAGGTTCAACGCCCAACCACTTCAGGAGCAGGAAAATAGAGGCGTTGGAGTACCCATCCAATGATCCAATCCAGTAGGGGATATTCGACGCGGTAGGTTGTATTGTATCGATCGCTTGGCATCGAGTGGATATGAATCGATATCGATTGGATAATATCGCCTGACCTTTTTGCTTGGACAGAGACAGCAGCAAAGTCTCTATCCAGCAGTTTCAGTTCTGTGCGGGAGCTAGCAAACAGAGGTTCAGCGACGAAACCGGGGAATCTCGACGAGAACCTCGTGCTCTGGATCTTCTAGGTTGCCATTTGGTTGTCAATTAGTCTGTTCGTTTAACATATCGGACAATTTATCAGCTATAATTTTTAGTTTTTTTCTCTTACATGAAAATAGTCAAAGTCGGCTAATCAGCTATAGAAAACCATTACTAGGTCATGCAACCGCTTATTACTTACGGAGTATTAAACTTTACTGAGTTACTGCTGGTAATGATTTTAGACATAGTGCTTGTTATAAGCAGCGCAGGGGAGCATCTGAGGCCTGCTCTGATAAAGATACGTAAAAAAGAACTCTTCATAATAATAACAGTGAAAATAAAAACGTCATAGGGGTGGTCAGCCCAGTTAGAATCTTACGTCCACGACGCTTGTGTACTTTGGACCAGCCCAATTGCTTGTCTCGTACAGTCGACGACCATCCCATTCGGCCCAACCCGAAAGCTTCCAAACAAGCAAAACTACCCCAAACCCAGCTCCACCATTCCGCCAACCTGTTTTTTTAAAAAAATTTCCGCCAACCTCTTTCTAGTTTCTTATATAGTTTTATTTTATCTCTTCCCTCTTCCTCCCTTCTAAATTTTAGGTTGTTCTCAATTTTTTAGATACATAGCAAAAAGTTATACATCTAGGTGTAGTACATGTGTATATGTCCAAATAACTTATGACTTTTGCTATTTATCAAGCGATAGAGTTTTTTTTACTAACGCCTGTTTTGATTGGAGAGACTAGTGACTAGTGACTACTAATTAGTCCCAATTTTATCAAATATTTAGACTACTAAAAAGACTAGTAATAACTACTATATAGAAGTCTAAGAAACTGCTATCCATAGAAGTCACTAGTCACTGCCAATCAAACAACGCCTAAATCTCTACAACTCCCCCGGCTTCACCCGGCTCCCGTCGCCTACCGCAAAGAAAAAATACCGGCTTCACCCTGCCGAGCGCTCCATCGCTCTCCCGCACGACAAAAATCCCCCAGAAACCGGCGCTCCCAGGCAACCACGCTCTCCCACACGACCCCCGATCCCCACGCCGCCTCGCTCGACGCAGGTCGTCGTGCCGCTGCGGCTCTCCCCCACCCCGCCTCGGTCGCTGCAGCTCGTCCCCTGCTCCAGGCTCACGATCCCCCGATCTCCCAGGCCTCCCCTCGCCCCTCGGTCGCTGCAGGCCTGCAGCTCGTCGCGCCGCCGCTGCCCACGCCCGGCGTCGACGAGTCCGATGCGCCCGCCGCCGAGCTCGCCCGGTTTCACGACATCACCAACGGACGCTCCCCGCAGAGGTCCCGACTGTTACTCCATGTCAGGCGCTCGTCACCTGGCCGCCGCCGCTCGACGCCGAGAGGCCGCCAAGGCCACTTCGACGAAGAATGTTGCGGCCGTGACGCTGACCCCGACATCCTGCCTCCATGTTGCGAAAATAACCACCAGGTGTGCCAACCCCTTCTCTTCTCTTCTCTTCTCTTCCCTTCCTGTTGTGCTCTTAACCTGCTCGGCAGAATGCTCTTCTCCTCCCTGCTTCCTGTTGTGCTCGTAACCTGCTCGGCAGAATGCCTGCCCTTGCCTATTGTACCTGTTTTGTTTCCACCGGTGGGGGAAAGTGGTTCATATATGGTGAGCATCGGCTCGGCCAGGTTAGCAAAAAATTCAATTGGGTGCCCTCTGGCCAGAACCCTGTGGCCATAGTTCCTAGGTTCAAATAGAAGGCCAAGTAGTTATCCGAAATACAGGCTCAGTTTGTCTAAATGTTGTCATGTGCTGATTGAGCAACTTTAGTGATAAAAGGCTGTACAGGTAATTGATGACTCAATCCTCTTAATTCTGACGAGATATTGTCACTGCAATGCCTTGTCTGAGAAGGACTTGTAATTCTGATGAGGTATTGTCTGGTGATTTGGGGGATTTTGTTGATTCGATTCAAATGCTGCAAAGGTCACCTTACCTGCTCCTTTGGGTAATATTCAGTTCAATCAGTTCCCGTCAGCGATTTTGTGTGGGTTATAGTGTCGGGATGCTGGCAACGGAAGTAGGCACATTTGTCAAAGTTCTTTCACTGGTTCAAGATGAACTGGTTCTGTTTTCTGAGGAAGTCGGGACTGCACACATGCAGTGCCGAGGTAACAAGGAGAACAGAAGGAGAAATGCAGAGAAAGAAGAGAAGAAAAAGAGGTAAAGAGAAAGGAACAGAAAATAAAAAAGGTAAAGATAAAAGAAGAAGAAATAAAATACAATCTAAAACTAGAACTGGTTTTGTTAGTTTGGTTTTGTCTATCCTCCCAACTTCTTTCCAAGGGAGTTATTAAGAAATTCAGAAAAAGACATGTTAATTGAAAGGCATATTCTGCAGAATTGCTTTCTAGCTTTAATATATACACATGTCAAGGATATCGTTTCCCTCCGAAGGAAATCCGAGAGATTGTTGATATGCCACCGAATCCCAGTTATTATATTTCCTCTCGCCGAGATAGGATCATGTTTCTAAAACGTAGAGCTATGCCGTTGTCAGAGCTTGCTAAACCTGATAAAATACTTGCTGCTATACTGATTGATCCAAGGTCTAACACGAGGAGTCAAATGTAAGTAATGGATTTGTATAATTTGTTTAATTATGATTATATGTGCTTGTAATTTTCTTGCAGTTTATTTGCTGTTGTTTTCGTTAGGTCCTTTTATACTGGGATCAGTATCCATTTGCTGATGGATGATGGATCTGTGGGTCCAGAGAAAGTGGTGAATGGATACAACGAGCATGTAAAGATATAATTTTGTATGATGGTAATTTTCCCATTATTATTCTAAAATGTTATGTCTTTGTTTATTATCTGATAGTGCTCATTATCATTTCTTGTGCTTAATTTTGTGTCGCCAAGACTCTTCATATTACCGTCTATCTATATGTCAACAACTCGACTGATTGATAACATATATAGTGGTTGATTTTCATTCCCAGCAAGTAGTGCTGTGTTGGGATGGAGCCTGAGGGTGTTGGGATGGAGCTTGACTGCTTGAGGGATGGTGAGATTCATGTGGATGGCCTCTCGCACTAGCAAGTGATCTGGTAATGCTGTCAAGCTACTTCTTGGGTCTAAGAAAAAATTCAAGTTCCTGGTAATTCAGTTACTCAAGTTCCTCATATCTGATTACATGAAATATTACTGTGTTTTATTTTGATTTACAGCCATAATGTAGAAAGCTTAATCACAAATCTGAAATGGCAATTACTTAAATATACACGCTCCTGATGCCGGTGCAAATGGTGCTCTATCAGACATTCAGACTGGGCAAATACACGCTCCCTCTGGCTGTTTTTGTTAATTCAGGTAGTTGTTTCATTGTACTGCCACGTGCAGGGGCTAGGATGGAAACTAAGCTGGGTATGGGCAAAGGAAAATATGTGGTAATCTGAGCAATGACCAGTGGCCAAGCCACTGAACAAGCCGATTGGCTCAGATTCAAGACCAACATCCCCCATTTATGCCAAGGACCCTGAGGTTTTTCACATGCTGTCTGGGAGTCCCTACAATGTCGTGGCATCATTCAAATGTAATAGTTTTGAATTATTTTGAGCAACCGTATTTTGGGATGACGTATGAATCCGGTGTCCATGAGGTCATCCACACATTCTGGTTTAATTTATCCAATGATAATAGAAATTATACACATCAAATCACCATATGCCAACCTCGGACGTGTTTTGCATTTTGAGATCTCAAGCAATTAAGTTGGTGCCACGTTTGGTCCAGCTACTGATCCCTTACCCAACACTTCCTCCTTGCTTGACACTCTAAAAAGTCAGGACTTAAAAATATGGAAATATAAAACCATGGTCATATTTCATAGATGATGTAGTAATGCTTTTTTACAAGATCAGAGCGTCCATAAATAGAGTTTGGGGTGAAGACTGGTAGGAGGTACGGCTCGGAATTGCTTGTGATGTTGCTTGTTCTTAGTGTGTTATCTGAGAGAAATGACAGAGTTCGAGGTACTTGTCTTGCCATATGCACACACTAACGAGGTACCTATATAAAGAGTATTTTAACATCTATTGTAAAAAAAAAGAGTACTTTAACATCGAGTAACGATGCCACACATAATGCTCATATTAATATGGGTTTTTTGATTGATACCATTACAATTTTTAAAGTTTGGAGAAATATCATTACAATTTTTGAAGTTTGGAAAAATACCATTACAATTATTTGTTTCCCACAAAAATGCCACAAAATACGTATGAAGACATCTTGGGTCCACCTGCAAGCGTACACGAATACGTATAGCCTCTCTCCTTGTCACTGACACGCGAGACCCACATGTCATATTCTTCTTCCAACTTTCCCCCCTCCATTGCTACAGCACGCAGGCACTCGAGCAAGGGGACGCGCAGCAGCGGCACACAGGCACTCGAGAAAGCAGCAGCAATATGCGGGCACTCGGACGAGCTCACCGCACGGACACACGCAGGCACGCAACAGCAGCACACGTTCACCATGGCGAGTAGGACGCGGGCGAGCTCCCTAGCCGCGAGCTTCATGCCGGCCGTGTGCTCGGCCCACCAGGCCGCGAGCTCCCCGGCTGCGTGCTTCACGTACAACTTGGGTTGCAGGCTCCGCCGGCCACGTGTGCCCCACCACCTGTCGCTCGTCCTCGTTGCAAGTGCTGCGTGCTCAAGCTGCAGGCTCCGGCGAGCGCGTGCTGCTGCTGAGCGCCGGAAGATAGCAGGAGGACCGGAGGAGGAAGAAGAATATGACAAGGGGACCCGCGCCTCAGTGACAAGGAGAGAGGCTGGAATGAAGTGTACGTATTCGTGTACGCTTGCAGGTGGACCCAAGATGTCTTCATACGTATTTTGTGGTATTTTTATGGAAAATAAAGAATTGTAATGGTATATTTCAAAATAGGGGAATTGTAATGATATTTCTCCGGTCTTCAAATATTGTAGTATCGTATTTCCAATGCTCATACTAATATTGTGGTATTATATTTTTCGTTGCAATACACGGGCATTTACCTAGTCTATTAGAGTTATATAGCTTTCATTGGGTGATTTAGGATTTGTGCTAGAACTGTCCACTAGATCACACATATAAAAAAAATTGACATATTTGACCACATAAAATGTATCGACGGATAATACTAGACACTTCCACAATTTATATTTTGAAACATGTGGTGTTGGAACATGATAAAAAATCACCAAAAAACATTTTAATTGGAGGATGAATATATAAGAAATTCCAACACTTTCAGCTAGGTCGATAAGACAAAAGAAATCAAATATATATACATATATATATATATATAATGAAATTTGGGAGAGATGTTCACCATGCCATTTGCTTGGTGATTCTTTTACACATGTTTTCTTGCAACCTCCCTACACATGTTTTACCGTTTTAGTCCTAAAAATGTGTTTTCAACAAAACTAAAAGACATGATCATGAGAGAGAGTTTTTTTTTTCATTGACAGGTAGGTCCTAAATAAATAAAGGGAAAGTGCTTTCTCAATCTGCTAGAGCTCATCTCCCGTGTAGCATACAACTCATTTTTCTCAATGTCCTATATCAAGCTGTTTAGAGAAAACAAAAGGACAAATGATATGATGGAGAGATTATATCTTATATAGACTACAAAATGTAAGGTAGTTTATCTTATCTTAATTGTTGACACCATGCATGATGAAATTTAACAATGCATTTATTTGTTACCGTCTCCTGCTACTCAAAGTTGATCAAAGAAAAGTTCATTTAGGACTAGCACGGGGACATGGGCTCGCCGCTGGCGCCGCCTGCCGGCATTGTTCAGTTCGTGAGCTCGAGCAATGGGTGGCTCTCGGTGCTCTCGCTGCTTGTGCTTAACGCGCGCAGTCACCAGCCCAACATTCATTTCGTGTCCTTTCGTCCGGTTTACGATGTGGAAATTTTGTCTCGGGCTCGGGCAGGTGGAAGTGGAATTACTACTCGGCACTTCATCAGCAGGGGCGCAGGGAAGACTGGAGAGTACCAGATCCAGATGTGTACGTACTGTTAATGTACAACGAAGGCATCTACTCTAGGCAAGCAACCCACAAGCCGTACCTTGACCGTAGATGCGCAGCCAGCAGCCCAGCACTAGTAGTACAGTAGTAGTAACATTTAACAAGACTGGATCCGGTACACGTACGCCTATTTTTACCACCATGCACGCAGGCGCAGCAGCAGGAGGAGGCAGCAGGTGAGGAGGGCGGGTCGAGTCTCCATAGCACGTACTGTACCTAGTAGATGCCTTCGTTGTACTGTACATTAACAGTACGCACACTGGTTACCGGAAGATTTTACCTGAATCTTGTCATCGTCCCATCGATCTGAAACCTGAATCCATGTGAAGAGAGATCGACATCCAAGTTAGAAATGCATTGCACTTGCACCGTCCAATTAAGTTAGAAATCCAACCTGAATCCATTACACTGCACTGCACTTGCATTGCACCGTGCATCGCCCGTGCCAACGCAGCCACGTTCTTTGTCCATGGTCATTGTTGTCCCTTCAGAGATCAGTCTGCTACCTCTCAAAGACTCAAACAAAACAAAACAAAAGATCAGGCTGCTCAAGAATGCGGGGCATATATGATTAACCCGTGGAACATTAGCACGGCGATTCTTTTGAGATGGTGTGTTTGGGGTAAGCAGAGGTGCAGAGCAAAGCTTTGCTGACATGGTGAAAGCAAGAATGAATCCTGACGCCTGAGAGGCACAGTGGGTCGTTAATCTTACTCATGGTGGCCCGTTCTTATGTTGTGCATGCTACTTTACAGAGGTATCTTTATGCTGCTACTGGAGATCTGGAATGCAGCATAGTATGCGGGAAAGTTAAATGTGCTACTAAGAGAGAGAGAGAGCAAGAATGACTGCCTACCGGAAGAACAGAATCCATTCTGCTGTTTCATGCATGTTTGGCAAACTACAGTGTGCCTCGATAAATATATATCCGATGAGTGCTGCACTGCTGCTTTGCTTTCATGCCGGCTGAGTTTTCTCCCTCGTCTTTACCCTACGTACTATAAAAGTTAAGAGGTCAACTGTTTCATCTGCCAGAGACTTTTTTTTGATTTAAACATCTGCCGTAGAATTGATCACGATGTTTATGCTCCTGTCCATTCTTCTGAAGAGTTTACACGGTGTGTGGACGTGTGGTGACGAGCATGATGAGCATTTGTGTTAGGATTAATTAGGATGACGAACGAAGAACCGTCCGGGGGACCGTCGTCTGCAATCGATTTCAAAGCTTTTTCTGACGAAACAGACTGTTTCACTAATAAGGCCGGCCGGCGGTGTCATTAGATCTCACGGAGCGTGGAGAATCACACACAGGCACAGGCCGCCCCGGCCCAGGCCGGCATGGCTAAGCTCTGCGCGCGGCTCTGCCTGGACGCTGAACCGCTGGACGGCTGGACCATAGCGACACAGGATGCATGGGGAGGGTGTCAGCGACGGCCCAGACACCCCCCCCCCCCCCCCCCCGGCCCCCGCATGTGCCAGTGCCAGTGCCACCGCCAACCCGTCCAGCCAGCGTCCGGGCTTCGCTGCCCTCAGCGTGCTTTCGGAAGCGCTTGGGCTGGGCGTGCCGTGCGCTGCGTGCCCACCATGCGCGCCCGCCACGGCGAGAGTGACAAGTGAGTGCAGAGCGCGAGACACTAGTCTGTGTCCTTCGTTCCGTTGGTGCTTTTGCTCACCGTTTTGCATAGAGGCTCTCGATCGGTGTTTCACTCAAAAGTCAAAACGTTTGTCTACGTACGTAACTTCAGTCACGTGCGATTCGGCGTGTGTAAAGTGGCTACCGGTAATTCTGTAAATAGATTTGGCATTGGCAGCGTTTAAAATCATCTCCGTCACCGTGTCATCATCAAAGTATAATGCACTTCTCCTATATTACAGGTGCCTTAATTTTAAAATAATTTCAAGCACCACTCTTGTACTACTAATTAGTATAAGTAAATTATCACTTTTATGATTTGCTATTTGTCATTGTATTATTACATATTAAATTTTTTTCTTTGTCTAACTATAAAAATATTTGTAAATTATTAAATTGTTTTTATGTCAACACATATAAGATTTTGTAGATTGTTGTTTTGTCTAACATGTTTTTTTTATTTTCAGAACTACAAATTGTAGATTATGTCTAAAAAATTACAATAAATAAAAACTGCAATTGTAATACAAAATATGTGCAATTACTGTCGCCCGAAAGGAAACTAAATTTAAGTCACCTGAAATTTAGCAAATCCCTGCGTGATGTCACCTGCAGCCATGAAATGCTATTATAATTCATTGCATCCGATTTATTTGATCTTCTAGTTCTAGAGCGCTGGTAAGCTATGGTTTTTTTCCTATCTTAATATAAAAACACGAAACCTTTTGTATGATCCAGAACAAAAAATTCACTGCATGTGATGGATTGTGCCATATTGTTCTCTAAGTCATTGTTAGGTCGTGCAAATTGTATTATGGTTGTAGATACTCTTGCAAGCATGCAAAACAGATTTAACTATGACCCACGGATGTAAAGTGTTTTCATAAAAAAATACTCCCTCCATTTTAAATTATAAGATATTCCTAAAATCTTGGACATAAAGTATCTCAAATTTGACAAATAATATAATAATATTTATGATGCTATCTAAGTATCATTAGATTTTTTATTAATTATATTTTCATAGTATGTCTATTTAGTATCATAATCCTTAATAACTTTCTCTGTAATTATTGGTCAAACTTGAGATGTTTTAACTCTCCAAGATTTTTAGAATATCTTATAATTTGGGATGTTCAGAATATCTACCATCAATAGTCAAAGTGTAAGGTCCACAACTGGAATAGAGCATGTCACAACAAAAAAACCTGGAATAGAGCATTACAATAATCATACACACTTTGTTAAAAATAACAACCTTGTGTTGCCTCGTGTATTTTTTTTATTTCTAGTATTATATGGGTTAAGTTTCTCTAACTTAGGTCAAGTTTCATGAAAAAACCAAGCCACATCCATAACAAAAAATAGGTTTAAGACCGTGAAGTATTTCTTAATAGTACATTTATTTGATA
>CM039122.1:58670532-58702594 GCA_022036555.1 Microstegium vimineum
ATGCCACAAAAGCAGGATACGAGTGCAAACAGGATGTCTAAACCCTTCCAGTGGTCACCAGTGGTAAGATATTTTAAAAGATTCCTCATGGTTTTCTAATAAAACCACTCAAAAGAGTACATCAGATCCGATATTATTAAGAAGAAAGTAATGGCTGGTACAAAGACATGGACAACTAGAACAAAACGACTTCTACAGCTAAGGTCAAGGGTTCACGGCGCAAGGACAAATGTCATTGGTTGGGGGCTCCCACCCAGAGTTCAAATCCTGAGTGCAACACGTTATTCTGGATTTATTCCAGGATTTTCCGACGTTATGCATTAAGTGGTAGACGGCGTTCTCGTCGAGTCGTTTGTGGTGACTTCGTAAACTTCAAGATTTGCCGGCTCTAAAGACCAATCTCGTCATCCTCATCCTTGGTCCTTCGATCGTTCACCTTGAAAATCGTAGTTAAAAATAGAAAAAGAACACCCGCAAACATTTTCCATGTAGAAGGCTTTAAATTTTAAATAAATACTACGAAGGACACTTGTTGGCAGCGTTATCTATTACCCACTAAAAGAATATTAGTTGGAGAAAACCCAAATGAACACAAGATTATAAACCTTCGTCATCAGATAAAAAGAGTGTTGGAAAATAGATCGTACCCTAATAGATCAAAAGACTAGAATGAAATCGCCACACCCACAACGAATGACAACCGATTGCGCTGATAGACACACCGGCTACCAATATCTGAAGAGAGGCAATAAATTTGAGTATTTGACATTATATAGTCTTACTAATTCATCGCTAATGCCTTAGCGGATGCTGTCAAGTAGGAAGGGGTCGGAGACACGATTCCTGTCAGGGCCTTAAATTAATGAGAAAATGAAAGGTCACATGTAAATTTTGGGCAGTCCCACGTTTCTAACATTTTTAAGGAAAAAGTTCCACGTTTTTTTTTAAAAAAAAAAAGCCCACGTTTCTAACTGGATAAGAGTATGTACTTGAATTGGGCTGCAGTAGAGCCCAATACTGCTTCATAGGCAGATTCCTTCCTTGGGCTAAAGTTCTGGGCCTAAATTACGTGGCTAAAAATTTCGCAGCGTCTTGAGTTTTATTATGCCAGATATGTTCTGTGACATCCTGATTCATCATCTTAAAAAGATTGTGATTGTCCTTCTTTCTTAGGAATCACGCTATTTTGGAAGTACTTATCCCACTGGTCGGTGCGAAAAGGACATGATATTATAAATGGTGACCAGCAAGCGAAGAAACCGCAAGGTTACAACTATACGAGAGCGACAAGAAGAGGCTTTGTTTGACAGAAGAGACGGGACCCGACGACACTAGAGGGGGCGCGGCCGCCGCTGGTCCCCTCCTTTTCCCTCCGGCATCTCGCCGGGGGCTGAAGGGAGCGGGAATCCATTGTTTTTAATAAGTTTGTCCAGTAGATCGAGTCCTTAAGTTTAGAGTTTCTTAATGCCAAAGTTTTTGGTATTGGAGTTTTATCTCCTCCTCCTCTTCTCCGACAATGGTGAAGGAGAAGGGTGAAATCATCTTCTCCATGGCGGCTTTGTTGAAGACGAGGGCGACAACTTCGACGTCACCATTTTCATCGACATGACGACATGAAGATCTTTGTTCTCGGACGGCGGCATCAAGGCGGAGATGATGTTGCCGCCATGGAATAATTTTCTCCGGTCTTTTCTTCGTTTTGTTGTGGTTAAATCTTACCATAATGAAAGACTAGGGAGAATATCCTTCATATCAGTCTTTCTCATTCTTCGGTGGCAGAAAGATCAAAGAAGAAGGAAGACACCAGCAAGAAGAAAAAGATACTCAATTCCACCTACAAGAACGTTGGCCAAGTATTTACCTGTGCGGTCATCTATACGAAGCTTAAAAAAGGTTTGATTTTGAGATTTGGAGCTTTTCACGGCGTGGGTATATTTTATATAAAAATTAGTTTCTAGATATATCCAGTGGAATAAGACTTCTCTAGTATATATTATATTATTAGTAAAACCGGTTACTCTTACGTCCAGATGCTTTGGACTAGTTTTACATTATGCGAGTATAAACCGGATGATCCTACGACTACGTGTACTCAAAATATTAACCTGCCAACCTAGCGGACACATGTTGGACCGTTGGTCGATCAGGTATACCTCCAGTTCCCAACAGTGCATATACGTACCGCTAGCGAACGAGTCCACCGCACGCGCAAGAATACATCCGCCACGACACGTTCACGATCGCCACGCGGAGCTCGTCGTGTGCGTGCAGGGCCCGGCCTCAGCGAGACAACACTCGCATGCATGCTCCAGACGTAAGCCAAAAACCCTACGACACGCGAGAGAGAGAGATAGAACAAAAAAAAGGTTTGTTCAAGGTATCGGCGGATGGCCGCTGGCTATCATGGGCAATACAGTAATTGCTCAAACGAGGAGTAATACAAGGGCGGGCGGCGGCCATCGACGGCCTCGTTAAAACCGCGGCCCGGTGTCTGGAGCGAATTGCGGCGCGTTCGCTGGGCCAAGGTCTTGAACTCGCGCCCATTGGGTGCATCTGGGCCGTGCACCACGTTCTGTTCCGACCCACGTGGTCTGGAGCGATCAGCTTTCGGGGACACGTTGGAATACTATACGCAACGACGTGTTTGAAATTTGAATGAGGAGCGACCTAAATTTATTCACGATTGTTATGAACTTATGATATGAGTTATGACAAGGACCAGCCCATGCTGCGCTTATCTAAACAAATCGCTTACTGTGCTTACATTCTAGTGCTAAGTTGAAAAAACACACACAAAAAAACTTCATAATAAACACAATGAAATACATTTAGATGGCACATTTTTTATATCTTACATGTTACATTCTTCTATAAACCTGTCTAGAGTTGTAAAGCTTGACTAAAAAAAAGAAGCTAAAACCACCGTTTAGATCCTTGGAATTGAATTTATTTTAATAATCATAATTTAGACACATTAATTAAACTACTGTGGTTATATATGAATTATATTTATGTATATTATTGTTGTCTATACGAGAGAGATACTTATGTGTTGTATATGTGTTGCATTTCTATTGTATGGGAGCAAGTTGAAGAGTGTGTTATAAGTTACAAAGTATAAACATAGCATGGTGATCTATAGAATCTATTTCTATTTTCCACCCTATGAGTTTCTGATAGACTTATAAATTAACTTTGAAAAATGGTGAAATGTTGAATTCCAAACCAAATAGGCTAATTTATTATATAGATTTCAATCCCACCAAATTAAAGGATCCAAATAGCCTCTAAAGGGCTGCTTATTTCATTTTGTACTAAAGCTTAACATATTATATGTTCACTATATAGATATACTAATTTGGAGTTTAACAAAAATATATATTTTTTATTTTCATGATTTTTTGTGATTTACTATGAATTTTAAAGATTCCACCCAAATAAATAAATAAATAAATAATTCTGTAGCAGAACCGTCGTGGTGGTAGCTAGGGACCAAGATGAAACTTCAACAATAGTTTAGTGATCTAAATGATTGTTTTGAGAGATTGAGGACTAGGATGAAACCTAAACAAAATAGTTTAGGGACACAAATAACCATTTTGGTAATTTAGGGGACCAAGATGATAACCCATATATAATTTAGGGACCGACCATATAGTTTACTCTTTTATTTTAGAATAGATCAGACCTTTGTTGTAATGTTGAAATGTCAATTTGTCTTCATCCATGTTTTGATGAGGACCTTTTTCACACAAAATGACGAATGAATAAGAAAAAAACTTATATAACATCTTGTTTTAACAAACATTTGTTTCTTTTTTCAATCGAGTGCGAAAATTTATACCGCTAAGTACCTTGTTTTGGATTTCTTTATGAGACATTTTCTTTCAGGCCTTTAGAACGCATAAAGTGTGTAGGACCGTACATGAAATTGAAATTAATCCATTTACATAGAAAAACACAGTAAATAATAGAGAAATATCATATCATATTTCGAAAGGTGTATTCACTCTTAAACGGGTCTCTAAAAGAGAAGCTAAGACCATCATTTTCCTTGTGTTCTGAATTCTGATAATTCCTAATCAAAGGCTAGTATAACATATACAACGATCATGATTCAATTGCTTGTGAGCAAATATTCGCTCCAAAATGTAGTTCTTGTCTTACAAAATTCCAGCTTAACACAATGCATTGGTGAAAGCGTGGAGACCTTGGATAACAGCGTTAAACACGTGTCCAAAGACAAGCTTTACAAATACAACGATTCCTTCGTAATCGCATCATTAGGCACCTAACTAGCGGATAGTGAAAATAGACGAAATTAGGGACCTAACTCGTGGATAGTGAAAATACAGACGACATTAAGGACCTAACTGAGCAAAGCGCCCCATATTCAAACGATTTAAATAAACCAGATCGGCCGATTTGAACGGACCGAGTTCCCAGTGGGACCAACCTGGACACCACCAACCAAACCTCCCCCAGGCCCAGTCACCTGCACACTGCCTTGATACGCGCGGGCCCCGTGCTTGCCACGCAGGCGCCGAAATGACGCATCCACCCCTCGGCCATTCAAATTCCGTGCCACCTCCGTGGACGTTTTTTGCACGGAGCACCCGGCACACTCCGAGATTCCCCACAAGCCACCCCAAATTCGATGCTTTCGGGCCACTGAAAAGCGCACGGGAGAAGAAGCGCCAAGACAAAGCAAAAATTTCGCGATGAGTCCACCACGGCTCCAAGCAGCTGCGGCCGCGCCGCTCTAACCGGAGCTCCGATAAGACGCCGCCGCCCCCAACTCGACGCCTGAATCCGCCGCTCTCTCCCCGTGCTCGCCGCCACTGGTTTCCGCGGCGGGACTAGGTTTCGGGGAAGCGGCGAGGAGCTTAGGGTTTCGGCGGGATGAGCTACCGGAAGGGGCTGAAGGTTTGGGTGGAGGAGAAGGGGGAAGGGTGGGTGGAGGCGGAGGTGGCGGAAGCGAGGGAGCGCGCCGTCGTCGTGCTCACGAGCCAGCGGAAAAAGGTGCACCATCAGCCAATCTTCCCTCCCTTCCTTCGTCTGTCGCTTTCTTCTCATTCCGTGCGGTTTAAGTTCCTGCTGTGCCGTTCGGAGGTCGTGGTGGATGCGGATGTCACCGCTGTGTTGGTTTGGCGTCGTATCTGATTTAAATTTGGAGGCGATACTTGTCTTTGGTGCTTTTTGATCGTGGTTTGATACGAGTGGACCGAGGTGGTTCAAAATTCTACTTGTTTGTTTTTTATGAAGTTTGTAGTTGTTTTGTTTCGACTGAGAACATGTTATTCAAAACGGTGGCGGGGACTGGTTAGTGTGTTGCCAGGTGGAAGGTGGGGTTTAGGGGGCTGCAGATATAGTATCCATCATGTTTTAGTGTTTGTACTATTAATTCAAAATGGTTTGTAGCTTTGATGAGTTGAATTTTTTACACTTTTATTTGATAGCTTTTGAACTCACTCTGCATAATTTAATGTATACTGGTGAAATTGAGAACTTGTATTAATGTGATTATTCTGGACAGTTCGGTCAAGTTTAGCAGTCCTTTGGCCTTGGTCCAGTTTCTCACTGTACAAGTTACCTGTGTCTCCTGCTGATTTTATTTTATGTTATGTTCCAGCTTAGGTTTCATTGAGTTGTTCAATTTCATGCAACACCCATCTTGAAAGATTTTTGAGTTGTTACACAACTAGCAAGTTTGGTGTTCTGATGCATATCTGCTACCTTTTTTTTTTTGCTTTCTTGTCATGCGCATTAAGATCCCACTGACTTATGGTTGATATTAATATTGGATCAAATTTCACTGGATGTTGAAGCACATTGGTAATCTGACAATTTTTCATTTCGAGCTGAGTTATGAAAAAGTTAATTAAGATATGGTTTCATTTGTCACATTGGAAACATGATTTGATTTGCTGAAGCTTTCCCTTTGTTTATTTCAGATTACAGTTTCGCCAGAGAAATTATTGCCCAGGGATACAGATGAAGATCTGGGTGGGGGTCATGTTGATGACATGACCAAACTGACATATCTAAATGAACCAGGTGTTCTTTACAATCTGAAGAAAAGATATGCATTGAATGAGATATATGTAAGTGATTCACCGGCACCGTTTTTATTTGCTATGGTGATTTGCATTTCAACCTAATTGAAATGTAGATTAATTGGTTACTCGAAAACTCGCTTTCTTTTCAAATTTACGATTTCGAAAAGGTCAAGTCACATGTTCATTTTCCATGCCACATTGCTTTCATGGAACACCTTTTCTTTAGCACATTCTCTCCACAAGTTCCTGACTACTGCGTTCAGGATTATGATTTTCAGATTTCTTACTCAGTAATATTTCTTGCTGTTCTAGAACTTTTGCAAAATTTGTTGGAATCAAATAAACATGCCTGCAGCTGAAAATGTGATCGATTAAGGCAAAACCATTTGCCGATGTGAACACAATAATGATGTACTCATCTCAGTGGTTTCAGCTTCTGTTAATTCATGACATGACCATTCTCGTTTTGCAGCTTATGGATCAGAATGATGAATGGCTCTAGCTATTTTTTTATAAAAATATGATATGATATGATATGTAATCTGTAATAAATAAATATGGAAACAATAAATTCCTTATGTAATATCATAACTGTTCTTTTCATGTTTTTTTTGCTCACACATTACTTTTCCATTTTGAGCTGTCAACATGAGTATGGAATGATGTCCTTTTTTTGCGTAAGAATTTTAGTCCCTTCTCCCTTGTATCAATTATGTTAAATAATCAATAGTGTTCTGCTTGCACCATTGATTGTCATGCCCACACATGTTCTGCTTGCACCATTGATAATCAATAATATGTTAAATAATCAACAATGACTCATGGCTTAATTCTTACATCAGTCCTGGCACATTAGTTATGGACTACTTTCACTATAATGGCCTTTCACCTGACTGTATTGAAACAGACGTACACCGGAAGCATCTTGATTGCTGTTAATCCTTATACAAGGCTGCCTCACCTGTACAACGAGTACATGATGGAGCAATATAAGGGCATCCGATTAGGGGAGTTGAGTCCGCATGTTTTTGCAGTGGCGGATGCATCATACAGGTACAGGTTATATTGTGGTTGAATTGCTATGCACTTGTTTCCAATAATTTATTTATTCTGTTGAAATTTGTTGAATTGATTAGGGCTATGGTGAATGACTCCCGAAGCCAGTCCATCCTGGTTAGTGGTGAAAGTGGTGCTGGCAAAACTGAAACAACAAAGCTTATTATGCAGTATCTCACCTTCGTTGGTGGTAGAGCCGCTCTTGATGATCGAACGGTTGAACAACAGGTTCTAGAAGTAAGTTTCAAGATTGTTTTCTCAAATCTCAACTATAATTTATGGAAACTAAGAGTTCCCCGCCTATGTTTTTGTTAAAGTATCTATTTTTTGTTCCCTCCACCAGTCTAACCCTCTTCTGGAGGCATTTGGCAATGCGAAAACAGTACGGAATGACAACTCAAGGTGAGAATTCACTCATTGTTGGCTAATGTTTTCGATGGCTCATTTGTGTTCCTCATCAAAGATAATAAACAATCTCTTTTTTAATTTGTAGAACCTAACCTTTCCGACCCCCTTTTATTTTGTTTTGCATATTTTAAGTTTGTAAACTAAACACATTTTGGTTGCAGTCGATTTGGAAAATTCGTAGAGATACAGTTTGATGCAAGTGGTAGAATATCTGGAGCTGCTATTAGGACCTATCTTTTGGAAAGGTCCCGTGTTGTCCAAATTACTGATCCTGAAAGGAATTTTCATTGCTTCTACCAATTATGTGCTTCTGGAAAGGTATGTATACCGACTAACTATCACTATTTCATTGGGTCATCTGTTATGCGAGTTCACTAATGAGTTTGGTTACTCTATGCATGATTAGCATTTTTGTATGAATTTGATGGTGCCTGATTTAATTTTCAAAGGGCATTGTTGAACTTAATTAGTAACCATGCTCATTTATTATTATGCAACCTTGAGCTCTACAAATTCCTCATAACAAGCTATTGTTTTGACTTGTAATGCACTCATAACCATTTTCCTGTTATTATAATGGTGGCTTGCAATTTCTTTGATATTTGTCCTGAGGTTCTAGTGTTAGTTGAAATGTATACAAATCATTTTATCTACAGTACTTTATTTGCAACGGATATCAGTTTATTGTTGTTTTCTGCTAAAGTGCTGTAATGCCATGTTGGTGTGACGTGGCATTGATTTGTTGAAACTATTTGCCCAAGAGTGTCAAGACATGTTTTTTCTTATTAATACTCAAGGTTATTTATATAAATTATAAGCATGATATGACTGTTATATTCACTAAAAAGTCAAATAGTACCGTTAGTAGCATATTTTGAAGCTTGATTTGTTTAGATGCACACAAGCACAGCCAACACAAGCCTGACACATCTAAGTAAAAATGTAATGTCATTATTCTATGTCCTAGTGCCTCATGTGGTTCAAGCGAAGTAGTAGAATGTGACATGAAATGAAGAAAGGAATAAGCATCTAATACTATTTATTTCTTCATTTACTGTACTTTTAACAGAGATTAAGTGCATAGGCAAGCCTACAACAACTGGAGGCATGCATTTACCATTCTTAGTAGCGTATTACCTAAATCTATGCGAAGTTGTAGAAAATATGAAAGCATTTCTTGCTGCTAAACCACTAGTATTATTTTATGTTACCATTTTTTAAAGAAAAATTACCGGCCAAAGTTTCCAGGGTTTGTGTACATTAATTATGGTGCCGTGATTTATTATCTTTGTATTTAGTCTTTACCTAATGATACGATGAAGTAATAAGGTTAATTAATTTTGATATTGCATTGTTTGTCTGTAAAGGATGCAGAGCTGTACAAACTTGGGCATGCAAGCAGTTTTCATTACTTGAATCAAAGCAGTACATATGATTTGGAAGGGACAAACAATGAAGATGAGTACTGGAAGACGAAAAGGGCAATGGATATTGTTGGGATTAGCAGAGAAGATCAGGTTCCTAAGATGATGCTAACACACTTATATGTTACTTGGAAAATGTCTTAGTCAGAGAATTGTTGCATTTTCCTTCTATTGCGTCGTTATGTATCCATGTTTCAGAAAATGAATCTGTATTTGTACTTGTTCAGGATGCTATATTTAGGACATTGGCCGCCATTCTTCATCTTGGCAATATTGAGTTTGCCCCAGGAAAAGATACCGATTCTTCAAAAATTAAGGATTCAATCTCAAATTTTCATCTCCAAACGGCAGCTAAATTATTTATGTATGTTTTTTTTGCATCAACTACCATGATATTTTTGGGGAAAATATTCCTTTTTTTCATTATTGTTGTTTCTCTGGAATTATGTTTTCTGTACTAGTGTTTTTTTTTAGAAAATGTTTGGTTTGAAATGTTCTGGAGGTGTTGAAGTAAATGATTTAAATAAGCATACACCCAAAAATAGTGAATTTTGAGACCTCATCCTGAACACTCGCTGTAGATATTTAAAACTAAGGTTTCTAAGATCATGTTTCATGCTATCTGCTTATAGGCTTAGAAGATCTACTAAATCTGGTGAACATGTTTTAGTATAAATAGCGCCGAAGGGGTATGCACTACTCGTTTTTCTAAAAGAAGTATCATGGACTGTTAGGACTCCTGTCTTCTTGTAGTAGGCACTATTTTATGTATTGGACGTGACATATGATACTATTCTGTACCTTAATTGAATTTACTACTTATAGTTTCATTTTGGTTCTTGAGACAGGTGTGATTCAGATCTATTGGTCTCAACACTATGTAGCCGATCTATACATACTCGTGAAGGAATAATTGTTAAAGCATTGGACTGTGCTGCTGCGGCAGCTAATCGTGATGCTCTAGCGAAGACTGTATATGCAAGATTATTTGACTGGTATTTTCTTCTACAATATTTTTAGGATTTATATTTTTGTATGAGCTGCCATATTTTAAAACTGTTTTCAGGCTTGTTGAAAATATTAATAAGTCTATTGGTCAAGATTTGGATTCCAAGGTACAAATTGGTGTCCTGGATATCTACGGCTTTGAAAGCTTCAAAAACAACAGGTTAATAGATGACCCGCTATTTATTTCATTTTCACTTATAGCAATGCACTAATATTTCATAGCATTTTTTTTAAATGTATGGATCGGTTGAACTGTACCGTTAGAAGGTAAAGAGCCTTGTTATCTGTTTATTTACAGCATTCCGAGCAAGGTCAAGTAACTTGTGTGCGTGCATGCGTTTAGCATGTTTTTTACTACAGTTTGGTGAAACGTTGTAAAATATGCATTCATTAGCCATCACGTAGCATGTTTTTTACTACTGAGTTTGTAAGGCTATAGCTAGGTATTGACCCTGCAATTTGATTTACCTGTGTAGCTTTGAACAGTTCTGCATTAACTTTGCAAATGAAAAACTTCAGCAACACTTTAATGAGGTATGCACTGTATTTGTCTATTGTATTGAGAAGTTTTTTTTTAATTTACTTCTCTTAACACTGGATGCTATAAATGCCTTCTGTCAGCATGTATTCAAGATGGAACAGGAGGAGTACAAAAGCGAGAAAATTAATTGGAGCTACATTGAGTTCATTGATAATCAGGATGTGCTGGATTTGATTGAAAAGGTTGTTTCTTTACCTTTATTCATTGACGTAGGCTGAGTGATCTATGCTGTGTGACCTTGATTTGTTGTATTGAGAGCTATGTTTACATATATAATAATTGTTTTGCATCACTTCACATATAGTGGTTTGCGCTTGCATTAAATTATCCTCTTGCAAGTTTTTATCAATTTTTGAGCCTCTGTTGCGCGCTTGTCTTGACCTGCAGTGCTGGGATACATTTGTGCTCTTCTGCCTTGAGCAAATAACTGTATGTTGATATTGTTTTGCATGTGTGTTAACTGCCAAGCGCCGATGTTCCATTTGTGGTGTCCTCCATGTTGAGTTCTGTTTAACCCGCTTATGTTGTCTCCTTTTTGTTCATGTGCATAGTTGACAAGTTTTCATGTCGCTTGTGCTGTATCCATTTTTGGTTAATTTTCTCATGGTCATTTAGTGGTATAGGTTTGAACTGTGCAGGATGTAATTGCATGTAAGGATTATGATCAGTAAAGTCAGTATCTACCTTTATTTTAAGATTATACAACTGTAGGCTTTAGAATGGTCGTTCGTACTTTGGTTTCTGTAATGGGCGCAACATTTTGCTGTTTCCTAAATGCAAGGTTCTGGCGTCCTGTTGCCCAAAAACATAAAAAACATATAGATAATGTATGCTTACTGTCTCAGGTATTTGAGCAATAATATTTTAGCATGCTGTTAATATTGCAACATCAGTAGTGTAAAGCTGTACTTAGTAGCATTTTTTTCCCCCATTTTAATCCCCTTTACCATGGCTGAAACTATGGAGTCTAGGGATAGACCCGTGACCTTTTTTACTTCCTTTGTCTGACCTGTTTGCTCTGGAAAACATTTTGTAAACTGAAATTAATTTTATCCTATGTCCTTGAAACAGAAACCGATTGGAATCATTGCACTGCTGGATGAAGCTTGGTAAGCTGCCTGTTTGTTTCTCCTGGATATGATATATTTAAATAAAAATCAACCCCCGTCCTCAGCTATGGTTTACTCATTTACAGCATGTTTCCCAAATCTACGCATGAGACCTTTGCGACGAAAATGTTCAGAAACTTCTCTTCCCATCCTAGGCTTGAGAAAACAAAATTCTCAGAAACAGATTTTATCATCTCACACTATGCTGGGAAGGTAAGCTAGGAGGCCAGGACTGCAGGTATTGTCATTAATTATTATTCTAGTTTATAATAATAACCTATAACTGCTTGCAGGTCACGTATCAAACAGATTCTTTTCTGGAAAAGAATCGAGATTATATTGTTGCAGAGCACTGCAATCTTCTATCATCTTCAAGGTGCCCATTTGTTTCTGGACTTTTCATTTCATTGCCAGAAGAATCTATAAGATCCTCGTACAAGTTTTCATCTGTTGCTTCCAGATTCAAGGTATCAATAAAAGTGTATTGCTTTATCAATAAAAAGTTTATTACGTCTTCTTTTTGCATTTGAGATATGTGCTTCTTCTATTTGTCGTTTCTTTGAATTTTATGATTTTGTTCACTAATGAGTTACTTTACTTGTGACTATGTTCGCATTAACATTTAAATGTCTGATTTAATAACGTGGCTGAAGCAGGCGAGAAAATATGTTTTTTTTTCATTATCCTAGTCGGCTGTTTCAGGACTCTTTTTTTGCGCTACATTTATGTCTGAGCTCACTGGTGTAAATGAGCTATCCTTGCATCATGAATCATTTTCTATTGTAAAAGGCATGCATGTTCTTTGTAATCTTAGTGGTCTGGGTGTGTAACTTCGTCAAGGGTTCTTACCCCTTTTAACTTCTTATCTTAATATAATGATATGCAGCTCTTCTGCATGTTTGAGAAAAATATCACCTATCTTTATTGTATTTGATCTTTTGAAAGTCTATATTTTCTTGAAGTTTGTTGCAATTGAAGGACCTGTAGAAGTCTCAGTCATTTTTATACCCTTTGGAGATTTATTTATATTGTTTCACTCTTAGGTCATCGTACATTTAACCCGAGGCACTGATTTATTGTCTTTCTTTAATTTTTTTTGGCAGCTACAACTGCAAGCCCTCATGGAAACCCTAAACTCGACTGAACCTCACTATGTACGCTGCGTGAAGCCTAACTCTGCTAGTCGACCTCAGCTTTTTGAAAATCAAAGCGTGTTGCATCAACTACGTTGTGGGGTAAGAACTATCACAGAAGCATAGACTAGTAAAGCAGTATCATAATTTTTCTTATTGTTTTACTAGTCAGGACATCTGCTCATATAATAGTTCATTGCTGATTGTCATTTTTGCTGCTCTGCACTAAGCATTGAATGTTGAATCTTTTATTTTCCTTCAAAAAGTACTTTCATGCAACAGATCAATAATCTTAGAGATCCAATGTTAGGGAAAAACAAACTGTTGTGTAGCAAAATCAAACCTAGCACGTAGTGGCAGTCGACTGCTGGATCTGAGACTGAAAATCAACCTTAAAACATGGTTTGCCTGGAAGAAACAATCTGTCACAAGCCCCGAGCGGGTCGAAAACTCGAAAGTTTCTTTACCTGTGCTGGCAGACGAGGGAAAGTCAGAGTCGATGCTACCCTTCACTTCTCCTTCTTCGTAGATTCTCTTTAGCAGCTTCTTCTCTGGCTCAGATGTCTTCTCAGCTTGACACGGCACACGTAGGAGCTCTAGCTCGATTGTGGGAGAGGACCGGATGTGGATGAGGTGCTCTGGCTTATATTTGTGGGAGAGGACACATCTGACACATCCACCATGAGCTTGTTTGTGGCAACTGACCGTTTTTGTGAATCGGGGCTGATTTGGGGTCAGAGAGGAGGGGGATTGAGAGAACGTCTGTGAACAGGAGATGGTAAGATGAGGAACAAGTGGAAGAAACTTTGTGTAGGTATGAGAGAAGATTTTTTATCGCCTGTGGGCCCTGTACACACTACAGCTACTTAACCATCCAAAGGTATATTGAACATTGCTCCTATGGTTCAATGCACATTGGAGCTGCGCTTACATGAAATGATTTGTGGTTCTTCAGTGATGGCCAGATAGTATCGCTGTGATGTTCAGCGTTCTACTGAAATCATACCAACATTTGATTTGAGTCGGCATACTGTATTAATAGTTTTGGCAAGTAACTGGACCACATTTGTGTGATTCCTATTTCCGCCTTATTGTATTTGTATTCCCTAAAACTTATCAAGCTTGCATCTGTGTTTGGTATAAAACTTCTGTTGTTCACAAGCTTCTGTTGTTCAGATCTTTAAAATCAAGTAAAAGTTATACTCTGATGTTCATAGAATTATTGCTGGAAAAAAACTGCATGCTTTAGAGGATTATACTTATTTATTTTACTGGAGGGAATTAGTACTCAGCAAATCTTTCATTGTTTATGGTCCATTTTGCTACATTCATTTTTATTATTGATATTTTCACAAAAAATGTCACTTGGTGGCTTGACAGGGTGTCTTAGAGGCTGTCCGTATTAGTCTTGCTGGCTATCCTACCCGAAGGACTTACGCTGAATTTGTTGACCGGTTCGCTGTTCTAGTTCCAGAGTTGATGATTGGAAGGTACCGTTTATATCCTTCATGAGACAAGTTATGGAAAGAGATGGAAATTTAGATGAATTAATGTTTCTATATGGCCTGAAACGCTCTGCATAATTGCTTGATCTTATTGATACATACACATAACAACAAACTCGAATAGAATAATCTGATTCCTCTTTACCAAGGAGCTTTGTGCTTGAAATAATTGAGCATGGGCTTTCTGGTCTGGTAAAAAATTATCTTGTCATTACTAGTCTATTACACTGCGTGCGTGGACAACTGTGCACATCACCTGATAATTTGTACATGTTTAATTGAGCAGCGCTATAATATTGTAGTATGGTAGTAACTGTTGGGAGTTATCCAGTCTGCTTCTAAGAAAAGAATGGTTGATTGTTTTGTTGATTTGCTTCACCGTGTTTAATACCATGTTTGCTTTACATGTGCAGTTATGATGAAAGAATGCTGACAAAGGGTATTTCGAAAAAATGGAGCTTGAAAATTTCCAAGTAATGCGCTCAGCTGAGTTTGCGTTGTTGCAATGTACTAATGTTCCGTGAGAATTAAACGATTAAAATTTATTTGATGAGTCAGTATTGTTTATATCTCCCTTTGCAAGTATTTAAGGATTAATCTTTTTTTATATATAAAAAACCCACCATTTCTCTTCTACATAAACACCAGTTTTTGAGAATGCATCATCATTATATTAGAAATTGTTAGTGCTGTTGGGCTATGGACCTCTGGAATTTGTTTGCTAGGTAGTGTTGAAACGTCCTAGTGATAGTGATTTCTTTTGACATCTTACTAATTGCACTGTTGCATGTGTTCTAGTAGTCTGTGTTGTTTGGGTATTTTATTTTTATAGTACCGTAATTGCTTTAGTGATATGCTTAAGGTCACTGAGGGAAAGATGTGAAAATAATATATTGATATTTTCTTTTACATGATAGCTTGGTAGAACAAAGGTGTTCCTTAGGGCTGGTCAAATTGCAATATTAGATATGCGCCGTGCTGAGGTTTTGGACAACGCTGCACGGCACATTCAAGGCCGTTTCAGAACATTTATCACACGCAAAGAATTTTTGAAAACAAGGGACGCTTCAGTTTCTGTACAAGCATATTGCAGAGGTAACCACGTGAGCTTATCATTTGGCTTTATAGTTTTGTTCTGAGAGCGACATACATCAGTAAAAATTGACAGAAAACAGTAATTTGACTTATTGCTTTATCAACTATAAACTATAAAATGAACATGGAATGAACTACATTATTTCATGTTTCCAGTTTAACTGTATACTTCAAAGTTCAAACAACACCATTTTTGCTCCTAGAAGTAGCAATTTCTAATGAGGCTGAATGGGGTTCAATAGTTGTTTGTTGATGACAGAGAACTATACACAGTTACTCTGTCTCCAAGTGAACTGGATTGAAATACAATATTTTCAGATTTGTCATTTGATGGTTGTTAGGTAAGTACTAATCTTTTGCCAGCAGAGGTAGTAATTGCTTAATTGGGTTGGATGGTTGTTAGATCGTTTTAGATGGCAGAAGGTTTCTTGAGAAATGTGATTGCGTAGGGTGCCAATTAGTCCCATAATCCTTGATACCTAGATGATAATTTGTATCTGTCTGTTGACATTTAATTTCATTTTGTACTTTAGTACTCGCATGCTTGCTATTCTCATGACTTCCAAATTCAAATTTATTCTTTGGTTCTTGTACACATCCCTCATGAATCACAATCTCTTGATCTTTCTGATGTTAAATTTTTAATACATTTTTTTTGCTTAATTAGGCTGTTTGGCAAGGAAGATGTACGTGATCAGGCGAGAAACAGCGGCAGCTGTAATTGTTCAGAAGTATGTCCGAAGATGGCTGCTACGTAGAGCTCACCTGCAAGCATGTTTGACAGCTCTTCTTATTCAGTCTTATATTCGAGGGTTCATCGCTCGCCGCTATTTCTCTGCCATTAGGGAACATAAAGCTGCTACAGTAATACAGGTGTGACCCTCCTCCCCTCCTGAAATTGTGCACGAAATAAAACCATCTTAAAACAAGCATATTCAGTGAAAAATGTTATGTTAGTAAGCAGTGGCTAGCTATATTTTATCTAACTGCATGTAATGTTCTATTATACTAAACATTCGTGATGCCATGGTTTGGTTTATTGACCTCATTGGCACACTGCAGTCTACATGGAGAAGACGGAAGGTTGTGATGTTTTTCCAGAATTATCGGCAAGCCACTGTGACAATTCAGTGTTCTTGGAAACAGAAGCTTGCAAGAAAGGAGCTAAGGAAACTCAAAATGGTAATTTCCTTGGCGTGCAATATTTGAATTGTGTTCATATTTCCTTTAAACATTCTTGCATTTCCTGTTTTTTTCTTCCTCTGTGTTGCCAAAGTTTTCATGTTCCTTGCAATATTTGGAATCTTCTCTCTCCTGTGATTATTTTGTATCGGGAAAACTCTTATATGATGGTTTATGTGATAGGCTGCAAATGAAGCTGGTGCACTGCGTGAGGCAAAGAATAAGCTTGAGAAAAAGAAAGGATGATCTTGCTTTAAGACTTACCCTTGAAAGGAGACTGCGGGTAAGTATCATTTGCCACTTCATTGCGTTAGTGCATTATTTGTGAGTGTTACTTGTTTTCTTCATTGTGTCACGGTTATTTGATAGTGTTGTGCCTGTTTATTTTTTTTATATCAGGTCAATTTTTTTTATAAGCATCTGTAGCTTCCTTCAGTCAGAGGTAGAGGTATTAGTAAAAATATTAACTGCGGGAATGACTTCTGCTTCTCCTTGTGGAAAGCTGGAAAAATATAAGAACTGAAAGAAACTCGGGAATTGATATGTTGAAACATCGGTGTTGTCAATCCTATTGGGGAATTGAATACAAAGGAGAATTTAAAATATGTTGAAACAGTCATTTTTATAGTCGAGGACAAAATTGAGCCTCCTGTGGAAGTTAGAGGAGAAAACTTCTATTCCGCTATACTTTTATATTTGATTACTCATCATTTTTGGTTTTGTATTCACCTGGTGATTCGACTTTCAAATGCAGGCTGCCAGTGAAGAGTCAAAATCAGCAGAAATATTGAAGCGTGACAAATTAATTGAATCATTAAGCGCACAATGTGCTGCTGCTAAGTCAGCTGCTAAAAATGAACATGACAAAAATTTGTTGCTCCAAAAGCAGTTGGATGATTCTTTGAGAGAGATGACTATGTTGCAGAGTAAAAAGATTATGTCAGTAGAAGCAGAAAAAGAAAACTCCAACCTAAAGGTTTCATAACTTCTGTCTTCATCATATTTTTAAGCTAAGGAGTAGATAATTTTTAGTCTCTAAGGTTTTGTTTTGCCTTCCTAGTGGGTCATATACCTTGATTAACTTTTGCTGAACCATATCTTTTACATTCCACAGAACTTAGTCGAATCATTATCTATGAAGAACTCAATACTGGAGAACGAACTTACTGTGACTCGTAAAAGTAGTGATGATACTATGGAAAAGTTGAAGGACGTCGAGGGGAAATGCAACCATCTACAGAAAAACTTGGACAAGTATGTTTTTTGCTCCCATATGTATCTAAAACTGCAGGATGCATGATTAATATGTGGCATCTACGTTTCTGGTGGACCTTTTGAGAACAATATGACGGTTTATGTTTTCGTGAATTCAGATTGCAGGAGAAACTTACAAATTTGGAAAACGAAAATCATGTCTTAAGACAGAAGGCATTTAATATGCCGATAATGAACAATCTGTCTGTAGCTCCAAAGTCATTATCTGAGGTACCTTTCTTTGTTACCCTTTCCCAATACAATGTTTTTTTTTCTGACTCCATTGCTGACTACTATAATACTATTGCAATACTCTCTAGTTGATGTCAGACTTAGTTACAATATCTTTATTGTTTAATTCACTGACTTGATTTTTGAAGCAGAAATTTTCTGCGTCAATTGGACTTCCCATCAGTGAGCCAAAGCATATATACGTAAGCTTATTCTTTTCTTTCAGCTTGGGTAACTGCACTTGTCCAGGTCTTGTAAAAAAACTTTAATTTGACAGAAACTAAAATTGTAGGAAAGCCCAACACCTACAAAATTTCTGGCTTTGAGTGCATCAAGGAGATCGAGGTTGCCTGTTGAAAGGCATGAGGTAAATTCATCTGTGCTCTAGACTTTAAGTTGTAGATGTGCTTCATTTTTAGTTCATTTGATGACTTCTCCATGAGATTGTTAATATTTTGTATTTTTGTTACTGACCAGTGACCATGGTGTTCTATAAAGAATTTGAGGTGTCTCATATTTGCTATTGTTTGATGCAGCAAAATCATGAAGTTCTATTGAGATGCATCAAAGAAAATTTAGGTTATAAGGATGGCAAACCAGTTGCAGCATGTATCATTTACAAATGTCTTTTGCACTGGCGTGCTTTTGAATCAGAGCGAACTGCTATTTTTGATCATGTGATTGAGGCCATAAATGATGTCCTCAAGGTAAAATAATTGGAGCCCATGTATTTTATTGTTTACACCAGGTGTGTTCTCAATGTAAAATCAATTTGGGATTTTTCTGTTTTGGTGTCACTACAGGGGAATGAAGCTGATGGTAGATTACCTTATTGGTTATCGAATACCTCTGCATTGTTATGCCTTCTGCAAAGGAATCTGCGAACAAATGGATTATTTGCTACCCCGTCTCGTCGGTCTGGTGGAACTCTAGGGAAGATAGCGCAAGTAAGGAATTTGAGCATTATGAATATTATTTCTGTTCATGTTGAATCTATCGTAGTCATAAATAGTACTCCCTCCATATCAAATTGTCAGTTGTTTTGGCTTTTCTAGGTATATAGCTTTTGCGATGCATCTGGATATACATCATCTCTAGATACAAAGTAAAAACTATGAATCTAGAAAAGCCAAAACGACTTACATTTTGGAATGGAGGGAGTATTGTTTTGTACAGACACATGGTCCCCAAAGTACAACTCTGATATGAAATATCTACCATAATATATTTATATTTATAAAATGTAGCAAAATCATAGTATTGCAAGACTGTATTTTAAACAAATCTACTCATATCAGTTTCAAATGTTGAGACACCGCCTACCAAATGTCACTGATGGTCGTCAAGGATTTGGAGTTGTATCTGGTGGTTGAGGAGTGAGGAGTGCAAAGCAGGTGGTGGGATCCGTTGATCCTTAGGCTGCTGTGCCACCTTTGCCACACTTGTCTCACTAGCAAGGATCATGATTTTTGAAGCCTCATTGTGCTGGTCGCATTAGTCATTTTTGGATGCAATACTTTTTTAATATATTATCTGTTTGCCATGTTTGTAAGTTGTGCATAAACATAGTTGTTTGTTATTTAATTTGGGTACTAGGTAATCTTTATCGCCTGATATTTTTTTCTAAATAAATTGTTGAGGATTGCTTTTTCCTTCTGACTGGAATAACAATACTTTTGTTTCTTGCAGACGTTTAGGTCTCCTTCGAAGTTTGTAGGCCGCAGTGACACTCTACCACAAGTTGATGCACGGTACCCAGCCATACTATTCAAACAGCAGCTTACTGCATGTGTTGAAAAGATCTTCGGGCAGATCAGAGATAATCTAAAAAAGGAAATATTACCTCTTCTTAATGTTTGCATTCAGGTATATAGTTGTTTCCTCAATTTAACTGCATTGGAATAACTGGATATTTTGGTAACTTTCTGAGATTCACATGCTGACATGCAGGCTCCAAAGTCAACACGTGGGCAACCCGGAAAAACATCCAAGTCACCTGGAGTTGGTGTCCACCCGGCAGCAAACTCCAACTGGGATAATATCGTCAATTTCCTTGACTTGCTTATGGATACATTGCGAGAAAATTATGTAAGCCTTATTATTGTCCTGTTCTGACTTCTGAGAAAGGATTGACCTATTTCAAGTTCACCATTGGGTCACTGATAGCCTTTAATGCCTTGTCCACGATTCCATGTGAGTCTAATAAAATGTCTGCTTGCTGCAGGTGCCATCCTTCTTTATACGTAAACTTATCACACAATTATTCTCTTTCATCAATATACAGTTGTTTAACAGGTAGTTTCCTCATCTCAGTAACTTGGTACTTGGTATGAAACGAGAAACCACTGTGGTAGTCATTAAATGTCTAGGAATGAATTACTAGGAATATATATTATTTATCAACTGAAAAAAATTAATGGGAAACTATCTTTGTTAATTTTGCAAATCATTTAGTTATGAGAAAAGTGCCTGCTTGTGTGTTAAGTAATATACTTATTGAAGGTTGTGGATGATGGGATCGAGACACTTCAAGATACATGCTTGTTCTAATATGGTTGAAAGAAATAAAAACAAGAGACTATTTCACCTTCATTAATATATTAATTTCTCAGTCTTCTTCTCCGACGTGAATGTTGTACATTCTCCAATGGCGAATACGTGAAAGCTGGCCTGTCATTATTGGAGAAATGGATTACTGATGTCACAGAGGAGGTAAGTGTCATTGTACATTCTTATCCTGCTTGTAAGAAGCCCTGTTGGAAATGGATTTTCTTGGCATAGCCAATGTGCTACTCTTTCAAGATACACCTTCCCTAAGAGTATTGGGTAGCATCGTTTGTGGGCCTTTTCAGTTGTCTTCACAAGTTTATGTTCTTTTCAGTTTGCGGGTACATCTTGGCACGAGCTAAATTATATCAGAGAAGCTGTCGGATTTTTGGTACTTGATTCTGCAAGCTGCCTGCCCTTCTATTTCTGTTTGTTGTTTGTCCTTTAGGCAATTCTCACAAAATTCGTTATACAGGTTATACACCAAAAGAGAAAAAAGACGCTTGAGGACATCAGGCAAGATCTTTGCCCGGTATGAAAACGCATACCATGTACACTTTTGCAGTTGGCCATCATGTATGGCAGTCCATTGACTCATAATTTCTCTGGTGTTTCATGTAGTCATTGAGTGTTCGCCAAATCTATAGAATATGCTCGATGTATTGGGATGAAAGATACAATACCCAAGGCATTTCAACCGAGGTAGATCCTTTTGTCTTGAACTTGGAGCTCTCATTTTTCTGGAATTCATTTTGCTTTACATTTCTGATTTTACTTTTGAGATTTCTCAGGTGGTTGCTGCAATGCGGGAGATGGTCAACAAAGATACCCAGAAAGATACCCAGAATCTTCTGTCAAATTCCTTCCTGTTGGATGATGACTTAAGGTAAGGAAAATATTTGCAAAGTTATACTTTGCCTTAAAAAATCTGTGGTCACGCTTTATATTAACTAATGTGGAATATACTCAACTGATTTGCCATTTTGCATTAATATTGATCTTTTCTGGCTACAGTATACCATTCTCCACCGAGGATCTGTCAATGGCTATCCCGGCAATAGATTATGTTGACGTCGATCTTCCAGAATCTCTTCAGCACTATACATCAGTACAGTTTCTACTAAGGCAGCAGGATCCACAGCCTGTCCAATAGAATGAATGTCCCCTGAAGATTTGTATATCCTCTGGTTTTATTGGGGGTTTACATCCATCTGCGATGTTGTATTGTTGTTTAGAGTGCCTAGATTGGTGGAGGGAGTGGGACCTTTACAGTTAAAAAGCAACCATTGTTGCCAGATGCCAATCATGGGCGTTCACTCCCTAAAGTATTTTTCGTTGTACAGGGAATGTTGTAAGTCTGTTGACTAGCGCAAAATGATTTATATATCAGTGGCAAATTGGGCAATGCGCATCACCGATGGTATTTTCTAATTTCTACACATGAATGTTTAACCTGTTAACCGTTGGATCGCGTGATTAGTGAGCTTTAGGCCGTCTGATGTGGGTCAGTCTGGTATGATACTTGTTCGTCGTTCCCGGCCATCTTGAACCTTGTCGCGGGCGTCACGTGGTCTGCCACAGCCCTATACGCAGGTGCGTTCACGGAGAAGTATTTTTTACTACTTTCACTGTCGTTTGATTTTCTCCTCTTCTATAAAATCGGTTTTTTATGCCTTTAGTAACCTTTAAAGCGGTTTACTTTTTTTTTCGCGATCGCGACTGCCACATCATCGAAGAGAGGTAAATCGGATTACGTTGCTAGTTCATAAAGGTAGTTTTCATAAAAAAAAATGACGAAAAAATATATACACGTATTTAAGTAAAGGTAGTTTTAAAGTATTGTAATAAAAAAATCCTAAACTGAGCATTTACGTTGCTAGTTCATAAAGGTAGTTTAAAGTACTTCCTCTATCCTAAATTATAAAAGACTAAATTATAAGAAGTTTGATTTTTTTTACATGACTACTCGTGATATTCAAAAATTTATACATAATATCACTGACTTAAATTTGACTAATTTTGCACAATTTTTTTAAATAAGAGGAGTGGTCAAACTTAGGGTAAAAAAATCAATTGTCTTATGATTTGGAATGAAGGAAGTATATAATAAAAAAATCCTAAAATCGTTTTTGGTCTCTTATTTTTCTCCAGGAACCAAACTATAGATTGGAGCTAAAAGTTGAATTTCCACTCCAAACTACATGTAGTCGCCAAATGCATGTAATTATCATACCCATTTTACATATAGTCGCCAAATGCATCTCTAAAAATCTGCGAAACAACTCACAACTTATACCCGGAATCTCGGTTATCCGGAGCAGGATTACCAAGGAAATGAACCAACAAACTAATTAATTTGGGTCACACATTGCTGACACTGAAACTATGTACACTTGACAATCTTTTTTCGTTGGGAACAAATATACACACGCATGCGTCGATCTGACAGAAGCACCTAGGCTCCCCTGTCCCTGCTCTGCTTGGGCGAGGAGCTCCCTGCCGCAGGGTCGAGTACCGTTCGTTGGCCGTCCGCAGCTCGCCCTCGGCGTGCACGGCCGACCCGAGGCACTTCTTCCTGGCAGCAGCAGCCGGCCCGCCGCCTCCTCCTCGTCGGCGGCTCGGGCGGGACCGTGTACCGAAGGGTCCCGCGGGCACGTCGCTGCACAGGCGAGCAGCGGCTCGAGCGCGTCGACGACGTCGCGCATGGCGGGGCGGGACTTGGGCACGCTGCGCAGGCAGTTGTAGGCGAGCATGGCGGCCTTGGCGGAGTACTGGCCGTCCAGGCAGGGGTCCATCACGCGGTGCAGCCGCTCCGGGTGGCGCAGGTACGGGCGCGCCCAGTCCACCAGGTGCTGCTCCCGCCCGCGCCGCCGCTTGTCCACGCTGCGCCGCCCCGATAGCAGCTCCAGGAGCACCACGCCGAAGCTGTACACGTCGCTCTTCGCCGTCAGGTGCCCTGCATGCGTCAGTACGACAAACTCGGTCAGCTTCGTCGTTATGGTCGTCGTGCTTGCATTGCTTGTGTGTAATCGAGAAAGAGAACTTGCGTAGTATAGTACGCAGGTGTGTGCGACGTTTGTGTATCTGTGACGTGACGATACGTACCGGTGAGAATGTACTCCGGCGCGGCGTAGCCGTGTGTCCCCAAGACACGGGTGGTGACGTGGGTGTCGTCGCCCTGTGGGCCCTCCTTGGCGAGGCCAAAGTCTGAGAGCTTCGCCGTGTAATCCTACCAAACACAGAAAAGAAATACGTCTTTCAGTCTACCCGAAAAGGAAAGCGTATCGTTTAATAGTCAGTTCAGCCGCAATGTTGACTGGTTTTGCTTCGACCGTTATCCTAAACATGAGTACGTGTCAGGTCGATGCGTGTTCGCTAGTAGTAACACACGCACACTGATGCGGTGATGCCGTGTCAAAATTTTATGCTTGCAGGCTTGTGCATACCAGGAACGGGCTCTCTGTTGCCATTTGTGTTGTGAGGTCCTCATAAAGTCAGAATTGAGAAGAGTGTTAGCTAGGTGATGAATCAAGTACAACTATTACTCCGGCCGTACTGTACAGGCTTCGAGCTGCTAGTTCGAAGCTCGTCTGCAAGCCTACGACAAAGGTCAAAGGCAGCAACCAATTTTGTTTCGTCCGATCGAGCTCCGGCCGGATGCACGAACTAGTAACAATCGGAAAAGCACGTTTTCTTGCTTACTTAAAAGAACAGGAACGTACGTTAATGACGGCATTGCTGTCACATTCAATTCGGTAGGAGAAGCAAACAAATCAGAAAGGACACCTGCTTATTTCGTTAATAATTTGCTGGTTTTTTGGTTACCATTTGATAAGTGTTATTTCTATTTTTATTGTTTGAGCTGGCCGCCACACACTATGGCCCTGTTTAGTCAACAACATCAACATCAAAAAGCTGTAGTCCAGCCAAGCTGTTCCCACAATTTAAAATAAAATCTAAAATACAACTATTTGATTTCAAATTCAGAAGGCAAAATATTTAGTGGGGTGTTTAGTTCCAACCAGATTTGGATTCATGATGCGGTTGTGAGGCGCTGTTTTAGTTCCCATGGAATCAAAATTATGGGTTTGGCTTTATTTGGCAAATGAATACTAAACACCACCCAATATTGGCAAAAGTGTCCCTCCCTATTTTAATTGGATCAAGAGGCAAAATACCAAACTTTGCATTGTTTGTGTGCCACTCCACAATCCAATCATGGAATCAAAATAAGCCACACTTGGTTTAATAAACATCTCCTAAAATTGCATCTGGATTTTGGAATCCAAAAATATGATTGGATTTTGGATTTGGTGAACTAGACGCCTGGACGCGCACAACAATGAAAGATTTATTTTGGCCTCTAAGTAAAATATAAAAGGAATGGATAATTTTTACAAATTATTTGTGTGATGTTTAGTTCCATTTTGTAAAATTGAATAAATCCTAAATTTTATGGATTCTATGGGAACTAAAACATGCCACATAAAGATATATAAGGATTGCGGAATTCGATCCTCTGGATCGATCAGATGGATATATCCCTGGGTGTACTGTACGACAGAGATTGCCCAACTATTTGAAATAAAATTTGAAAAATTATAAAACGTGGTGGCTGTTTGGCGTCGGCAAAGAGCCAACAATAATCGCTTGAGATTAAAGCAAAGCTAATAATGTAATCGGAACTAGTCTCATTAATATATAATAATTAATCAATTTATGGAAGACGAAGAAGAGTTAGATAAGCAGGTACTCCGAGCAGGATGTTGGAGGCCTTGAAGTCGCGGTAGATGACGGGCGTGTCAGCCTCGTGCAGGAACGCCAGCCCCTTTGCCGCGCCCACCGCGATCTTCAGCCGCGTGCACCACGGCAAGGTCGACAGCAGATCTGCATTGCATGGATCGATGAGTAAGCCGGGCATGCAGTTCACCGTAGTTTGCCTAATAGTGTTAGTAACGAAACGATGCTTACTCTTGAAGAGGTGGTGCTCGAGGCTGCCTCTGGCCATGTACTCGTACACGAGCATCCTCTGCTCGTCCTGGCAGCCGTACCCAATGAGCTTCACCAGATGAGTCCCCCAGGTACACCACCTCGGCCTGCAATGCAAGCATCGATCGTAAAGCACGTGTCCATTCAAACAAATGATCATGTGTACACCTACGCGCGCCCGACCTGCGTAACAGTATACGTACCAGCCACTCGCGGTGTCCCTGCGGCCCGTCGGCGTCGAGGTACTTGACGGCGACGTGCTGCGGCTGGAGCTCCCCGGGCCGGACCCGCTCGTCGAGGAAGCCCTTGTAGACGGGTCCGAACCCGCCCTCGCCGAGGAAGTTGCTGCTGGAGAGGCCCCGCGTGGCGGCGCTGAGCTCCGCCTCCGTGAAGGCGTGCAGTCCCGACGAGGCCAGTGCCCGCGACAGGTCGTCCAGCGACAGCGACCGCAGCCGCGCCGTCGCACTCCGCATCCGCCGCACCGCCACCTTCTTCTCCTCGCTCTCGGCCGACGCCGACGCCGCCGCCGCCGGCTCCGACGCCACGAAGCAACGGAACAGCATTATCGTCATGGCTGGCTAGCTTCGTCTCGGTCCTCCCCGCGCGCGCTCGCTCGCTGAGTCGATGTGCCGGCCGGCTGGTGCAGTTCACCTTTTTCGATCGAGAGCTGCCGGTGGGTTGTTGGATTGGATTGGATGGTTTGACACGAGGCGTGTGAGGATTATATAGCCCGGCGGCGGTGCGGGGTGGTTGGTTAGTTGGGGCCGGTGGAGGACTGGAGAAGCCTGGAGAGAGAGAGAGAGAGGCTGAAACAGCCGTTTTTTTGACCGATCCCGGCAGGAGGACGATGGCAGTGCTGTGCTGGCTGGTGGTTTCGTGTCCGAGGACGAGGACTGGGGCTCGCGAGCGCGCGGTGAGTACGTCCTGGCCTCCTGGGAACCCGGCCAGACCCGTGTGCGTTAAGGGGACGACGGTGACTTTTTCTTTGCCGATGGGGATGGAGCTAGAACGGGAAGGTACGTGAATGCGACTTCGCCGCTATATATATATATATATATATATATATATATATATATATATATATATATATATATATATATATATATATATATATATATATATATATATATATAAAATATTAATTAGGAAATTAAAAAGCGACGTCGCCAGGCGAGAAAATTTCAAACATTCCGTTTTTGGTGTCGTCTCGGCAACGGTTTCACGGCGCTTCTAGTATTTTTGGACTTCGATGATAACGAAGATGGGATGGGACTGTAATGGATTGCCATGCATGCGTGTGTTTTGCATCGCATAACGCCATCCCTTGCCAAGGCATGCCGTCATTACACCACACCAGCACTGCAGCACGCAGGGAGCTCATTGCACTTGATGCAAGCAGCTAGGGAGTATTATTTAGACTTGTGCTACAAAAACCATGTATAGAATTTGTTAAAAATAAGTTTGTTCGCTTATAGTTATCAACAAATAGATTTCAAAGGCTATATAAAAAAAAGTTATCATGATAAGCAGTAGCACAATAAAATATTTGTTGATTAGAGACCATGCATGGTACCGGTGTAGGATGGTATACCAAAGAAGTCGACGACTTGGTGGCCAGCAACTCTGCCGTGGGTAGGGCCATATGCGCCATATCAGCAACTTCATGGCAAGCAAGCAAGCAAGCAATCAGCAACTTCTGTACTCTGCAGCATATCTCGCTTTGTTTAATTGTCATATCGTTTTTTTTACGAGAGTAATTGTCATATCGTTAGATACTACGGCGCCCCCGCCATTCGGCCAATACCTGCCCTCTGCTGGAGCAGTCAGCAGTCAGCAGCCGCGACGATTAGACCCGGAAGAAGACAAGCGGCGGCGGCAAGGCGACGAGAGCACGGAGCACCCTGTACCTGCCGGGCTGCTCTGGCTGCTGCCGCGTAGCTTATTAATTAGCTAGCGTTGGCATGATGGGAGTGGAGAGTGGTGACGACGAGGGCGCCTTGCCTGCCTCTCCAAGATGTCTCAATAAGCTAGCGTAGGTGTGAAATACTACTTCTCTCAATAAACTTGGTCCCTTATAGGAGGATAAAAACTCAAATCCCTTTTAGTTCACGATATTATCTCGTGACTCGTGGTGCCACCTAGCTTTTGTTAACTTTTAAAATGCATTTTAGATAGCTCTGAGTAAAATTTGTTGCTTTTGTCAAAAAAAAAGAGACAATTAAGCACTTGTTCTTTGACGGTCGGTTTGCTTGTTCAATTCGATCTTTTATTCATATTGCGACATGACTTTTAAAACCTCATAATATAGGTCATATGTTCAACGAGTACGTGGTTAAGAGGTGTTAACAAAGATGTAGAGCGGCTGCGACCTATTGGTCTATTTGGCTCAGCAAGAATGATATTGTTTTAAAAAAGAAAAAAATATATGTTTCTCCTGTGCAGGTTATCTATTTGGTTATCCACTGGCGATGTACCTGGGCTATTCTGCAGAAGCCCAATTATTTACAAGGTACGGTTGTAGCGGTATCACAACAGTTGATGCAGGTGCTCAAGGATTTTTTTCCCAGACACATGGCTGACGGTCTAGTTTTTTTAATTGATAGTCGCTAGATTGTGTCAATTTTCTTCTTTTTCTTTGGCTATTTGTCTCATGTTAGGCAGAGTTCGGAAGTCGCGTTATGTGGCTTTGTATCAACTCGATGTATTGCTATTGAGGTCTTAATAAAAGCTTCCTTTATATAAAAAATAGATATTTGAACTTGTCTAGGGATGTCATCTCGGTGACTAGGTCCAAACCAGCTACAACCAACTCACATTTTGGTCATTACTCCATGCATGTGCTCTCCCTATGTCTTCTAGCTCCATCTCCATGTTGTTCCGGTCTCTCTCCACGTTCCCATCCAGTTTCGGATCACATCATTGTTAGCGGCAATACGAATGCTTGGGGCCATGCCTATGGCTGTGTGCCCTTGCTGTACTCGAAGGGGGCGGCATCTGCCACGGCGGTGTGCGTGTCGTGGTGGTGGGTGTCGAGCGGCAACTCCAGAGTCTGTCTCATAAATCGGTTCACCGTTCAAAGCCTTGTACCCCAGGCGGACGAACTTAACACCGACGAGCTTGCTGTTACAGTACGCAGAGGCGTTGAACGCAATGGAAGGTTTGTAACTTACAAAATCTAACCAGCGACCAGTCATGTGCTCGCACGGCCGTGCTCCCCCGCGTTGACACCAGTCGTCGCTTGAGGTGGGTCCTTATGGTTTGCTACATTCACAGAACCCTATATTCTTGGCAGTAGCCTGCTGGCCGGGTAGTTGGTGGCAGTGGGTGAGCGAGGCGGCGGAGCACCAGTGCACCACCGTACCATCCGTGGTGGTGGAGGCGGTGGTTAGGGCAGAGCAGGCAGGGTGGGGGAGGCTCACTAATGACGGGTTGAAGGAAACGGGCCAGGTACGGCCTATGCATTGGCCCGTGCCGGCCCGGGCCCATACATGAACGTGTCGGGTCGTGTTTGGGCCGGGCCAAAGAATCGTGCTTCGTTCCGGGCTGCTCTGGACTGCATACTCATCGTGTACCCGACTAGGAGTAGGAGTTCGCTCCTAACATCGCGCACGACACGGTGTTGCCGGACCTCTTTCTTGTCGGAGCCGAATACCACCGAGAAGGACGGGTAGTTGAGATCGCCAACGGTGCCGGCCTTGTACCTAGAACAATCGGTCCTCTCTCGCGTGAAGATGGCGACCTGCTCGGCGGTGTAACGCAGTGCGCACAGGAAGGAGACGTAGTCGTCGGCGCCAGCGTCGTACACCAGGCCCGGGTCGAGGGCGCGGTTAGGATCCACATGGCCGGATCCACGGACGAACGGCGTAGACGCCTGGCCGGTGGACATGTCCTTGATGACGTCGCCGGCGTTGTCGACGTTGTACGCGGTGGTCATCAGAGCGGACCTGATCATGGCCGGGCTCCACTGGGGCCGCGCCTGCCGGAGCAGCGCGGCGATGCCGCTCACGTGCGGGCACGCCATGGACGTGCCGGAGATGATGTTGAACTTCACCCGCCTCGTGTCGCTGTTCAGCTGCAAGGGCGGTTCTCGCCGCTCCATGCGGCCAAGATGTCGACGCCCGGGGCGGTGATGTCCGGTTTGAGGATCTCCGGCGCGTTAAGGTTGGGGCCGCGGCTGGAGAAGGACGCCATTCTTGGGGAAGAAGGTGTCCTGCCGACGACGGTGCCGTTGAACACGATCGTCGCGACTGGGGATGCTTCTGTCCTTATGTACGTAGCAATCTTGACCGCGGCGGGAAAGGTCACCGAAGTGGCGGGGAGGATATGAGGAGCAGGCAATGTGTGCTCGCCATATGCTGGCGCAGTCGTGAGGATTGCTCCGACGCCACCGGCGAGCCGGACGGCCTCTCCTTGCACGCCGTGTGCAACGGTAGAGGTATCGCACAAAACGATCTTCCCCGAGACCAAGCTGGCATTGAGCTTACCAGCTTCACAGAGTCGAGACCCTGCGTCCGTACTGAAGACTAGGGGGATCTTGGCTTCGCCGCCGAGCGGTGCTCCAGAGTAGAGTGAAGCGCCAGTGATGGTCTCGCCGTTGCCAAGGACAACGGTCGCCGTGAACCGGCGGTTGACGGTTGACGCCCCCACCGTGATGAACCATGGCGCGCTGTTCTTGACGGTAGCCTCACTTGGGCCGTCGTTGCCCGCGGAGGCAGAAACGATGATGCCCTTGCTGACAGCCCTGAACGCAGCCACGGCGTACTCGTCTTGGTAAAACTTTGGCGGAACTCCATTGATGCCGATCGAGAAGGAGATAACGTTGACCCCATCCTTGATGGCCTCGTCAAACGCCGCGATGATGTCAGCGCCCATACAAACATCGTTCCAGAGTACCTTGTATGCGGCAATGCGCGCGCCTGGGGCCATGCCGACGGCGTTGCCTTGCGCGTAGTTGAAGAAGGAAGCGTCCGTGACGACGGAACCGGCGGCAGTGGAGGCAGTGTGCGTGCCGTGGCCGTTGATGTCGAGCGGCGACTTGGACGCCTCATCGATGGGGCCGAACACAGCCTCGTAGCCCTTGAAGAAAAACTTGGCGCCAACGAGCTTATTGTTGCAGTACGCGGAGGCGTTGAAGGACGGCGCCGAGACGCAGCCGCCGCGGAACTTAGCGGGCGGGGGCGTCATCGACGGGTGTGCGGCGAAAGACGCGCGGTCCATGGGGTAGATGCCGCTGTCGACGACGCCGATCACCACGTCCGAAGCGGCGTTCGACGACGGGAGGAGGCCGCCCGACGAGAGGCCGAGGAACGACGGCGTCAGGGTGGTGTGTGGCCGATACAGCTTGTCGGGGACGACGGCGAGCACGGAAGGCAGCGTCGCGAGGTGGTCGGCCTGGCGCCGCGTCAGCCCCGCCGCGAAGCCTGTGGCGGCGTGCGCGTACGAGTAGTGCAGCCTGGGTTCCGGCTGCTGCAGGTGCGTGGGGAGCTGGGCGCGCAGGAAGGAGGTGTATACGCGGGAGAGCAAGCGTGGACGCGACGACCGCGGCGCGTGCCCCGGCGCCACGTGCACAATGTACGTGGACTGGACCTCGGTCTCGGCGGGCACCCCCGTCGCCGCCGCTGCCACGACGGCGAGGAGGAGGAGGCTTAAGAGCCACAACCAGGGTTTTTGTTACCGACCGGTGGCCGGTAACCGCCCGCCGGCGGACGGCCGGTAACCGTGGTAACCGGTCTAAACCGGTCCCAAACCGAATGGTTCGCATTTTGAATTCAAACGGCGTAGTTCAAACGGTTTGGGACCAGTAACCGGTCGGTTAGGGCCGGTTACTGACCGGTTTGGGCGGTTACCCCCAAACCAAATTTCAAATTTGAAAAAAAAATCGAAAATGCTGAAAAAATTCCTAAAAATAGTTCATGATTTGTAGAGTCGAATGGTGCAAAAAATTTTCAAATTGGAGTTCGTTTGCTATTTATTTTGACGCGTACAAGTTTAGAAAAAAATAGAAAAGATCCTTTTCTTTTTTTTTCAAACTTGTACACGTCAAAATAAATAGCAAACGAACTCTAATTTGAAAAATTTGTACACCATTCGACTCTATAAATCATGAACTGTTTTTAGGAATTTTTTACGAGAGCGAGAACCGGCTCATTGTGTGCGAGACACTTGTCGGACGTCGCGTCACTGAAGGCACGTCGCATGGTCGCCTGCGCCGCGTCATCAGCCACCGCCGGAAGCCTTGGCGCGTCGCTACATATGCAGCCGGGTGGCCGCGGCTGCAGTGCTGGGGAGGCCCCCCTGGGGGCGCGCAGAAGAGGTGTAACCGGGAGAGGCAAGCGTGGACGCGACGACCGCGGCGCGTGCCCCGGCGCCACGTGCACAATGTACGGGGACTGGACACTCGTCTCGGCGGCACCCCCTTCGCCCGCCGCTGCCCGACGGGCGAGGAGAGGAGCTTATAGAGCCAACAACCAGGTTTTTGTTACCGACCGTGGCCGGTAACCGCCCCGGCGACGGACCGTTAA
>CM039122.1:58702694-58713189 GCA_022036555.1 Microstegium vimineum
GATGCCAGTTTTTGGTTCTGTTAAATCTTCCGGTAAGAATACTCTTGGCACAGCAACACTCGCACAACCTGGACGGTTTTCCTCTGAATAAGACTGTTCAACAGGTTCTCGGATGTGTCCACCATCTTTTCCTAGTGCCATTGACTCAGCCAGCATCTTCGGTGATCTTGTCCATGGTTAAAAAAAATGTTAACTACAAAAAGTAAAAAAAAAAATGGCGAATGTTGTGTCAGCTCATAAAATAGCATGTGGTGAACTCATACATGTTTTCAAATGGTGGTATCACAGTAGCAGCAGCCAGTATAAGGATGTTGCAGGCATGTCGCTCCTCCACCTCCGTCCACAGGCGTCCAAAAGTTGCGCTTGCAAGCCTTGCTAAAAGCATCTGTACCGCATGCTCTTCTCTTAATTGTGAACCAAACTGCAATCCAGGTAAATGCTGCAAGCAAGAGGTCACTTGCTTTATGTGCGACCGACAAGCTCTTGAACTTGAGCCTGCAGCAGCTGATAGCCTTTGGAATAACTTAGGATTCGATGCTCTAGAAAACCAGAAATAGAAAGCTCCAGCAAACTTGTTGAAACAGCTGAATGCTTCCTGAACTGCTCCACTCCCCGTAGCACATATATGCCTTGGGTGTTGAAATGAAGACTCAACTAAGTTTCCGACTTGTGATACCAATCCTAACCCAATATCATGAGATACTGGAGAATCTATTGGCAACTTGGGGAGGTAACCTCCATTATGATCAAGTTTGGAGAGAATAGACCAGTCTTTCATAATGAAATCACTTGCTTCCTTAGACGACCTTGGGGAGTTTAATAAGAGTTGAACTTTGCTGAATCTGTCAATTGGAGAAACAGAAGCGAGTCAGGAAACAAAGATAGTAATATGTCAATTGCATGCATGGTTACAGGGAACTCTTTGACTTTTCCTGGACATAAATAACTGTTCTACAGCAGCATTTGCTCGTAGACCTTAACAGCACTAATTAATTGTCTCAAAAACATTCAGATCAATACATACGAAACGATACTAAAAAATATCGCATCAAAATTGCAACTGGATCTTTTCAAACCATTTTGTAAAATAAAAGCAGAGCTTCTCAAAACTAGATCCTAAAATACTCTCCTGAAATTATCACTTGAAAAACAAAAAGGACAAGCCCACGACCTCAAAGGTAATACTAAGTTCTCACTGATCAAAATAAGGGACCCCAAAATCTCACCAAGTATACAGAAAATCTAAAAAGCCCCGGTCCAAACATCTCAAATTAACATCAGAACGCCACGATCTCCCTATTGCCCGCAGGATTCACATTCGCACAGCACCAACCCCCAGAGGCCACCACACCAATAGTAAAGCCGTCTAGCCTCACCGCGCAGCACCAGCCAGCCAAACGCCCAAATCACAAACAACCCCTACCTTCCCCACACACGCCCGCAACAGATCCCGCATTCGCTGCTCAAACAGCGATTCCACAAACCAAAAGCGCCGAGCCTGACCTGTCCGTCCCCCCGGATCACGCGGTGTCGGGATGGTGACCGTCGTGCTCGTGCTGCGCCGCCTCGTACCGGCTGCGGCGGGGCTGGAGACGAGGCCTAGGGCTCCCTGCCTCCCGTTCCCGGCGGCGTGGCGTGGCGTACCGGGCGCTTCCTCGCCGGATTCGGGAGCAAATCCAATTCCAAGGGAATGGGGGAGGTGGAACTAGGCCGGAAGCAAGCGGCCTGGTGGCGGTCTCGTATTAAAAACTCGGGCCGCGGCCGCTGTCTGCCTCCGTCGCCGCTTCGGCGCTCTCCGCCCGTGACCGTGTCCCTGAGAGAAGAAGGGCAACCAAACCAAACTGACAGCACGCTACACGTGCGCGCCTCTTCTTCTTTATTTATGCCTGCTCGGCCTCCACTCTGATTTATTACGGGTTTTAAAGGGAGCGGGCCGTGACCAAAAGGCCCCTTTTTCCTTGCCAGTCCTCTTACGATGCCTATTTTTTTTCTGCTAATTGTTATAGTACACCCTTAGTTTTTCAAATATATATACAGACCTTTGTCTCTGAACTCTACTATCATAAGTCTTTGACCCTAGTTTGAAACTATAAAAAAATATTATATGAAAATAAGGATATGATTGTTTTTTTTTGGAAGCAAGAATTATTAGACACATCGTGAAATATGTTTTCTTAGTATGCATTTGGTGTTATCAGTGTTGACAACTTTTATACCTATATAAACTTGGGCATTTGATTTAAGACAAGTTAAATGGCTTTCTAATAGAAACCAAGGGAGTAGCGTTTATTAGGTAAAAAATAATTAACTCAAGATGTAATATACTCTCCCGTCCCAAACGGATGGAGTATTTATTAGAGAGAGGAGTATTAGGTGACTATTTATTGAAATCAACCATGTAAGGGCACTCACAATGCAGACTCTATCATAGTCTAAACCTATTTATTTCCTTGAATATTGTGAATTTGGAGTCTAAATAAGATTTGAAGTCTTATTTTTTCACTATCTCTCTTCAATAAATATACTGTTACATCAGCAAAATAACATAAACAAGACTCTGTCGTCCCTAGGGTTCCATGGAGACTGAGTCACTCATTATTCTTGTATAAGTCGTCGCACGGCATTGTAACTCGACTCTTGATAATAGTAAGGAGTGTTTGCTGGCTAGCGCCCGTGGTTTTTTCCCTTCACATTGGAGGGGTTTTCCACGTTAAATCTTATGTCCCGATGTGGTTTGATCTTATGCTCTTCGTCGTATATCCGTCGTCATTCACAACACCTACCATATGCAGTTTGGGTTGCCACAACCATAATGAGTCTGTTCGTTTGACTTTTCAGCCGGCTTAAATCCAGCTAGAATAGTATTTTTCTCTCACAAGAAATCAGCCAACAATACTTAATCCAGCCATAACAGTATATAATCCTATCAACCGAACAAGCTGGATGATGAGATAGTCTATCTCGTGATATTTTAGGACCTACCTTCCTAGAAAGTAAGTATTGGTATATGTGTTGATTAGAGCAAGTATTATGATCAGGTGCAAGTTGGCTGAATCCTTGTTGGCACATAGAATAGAGGAGAGAGAGTATGGAGCGGGCGACAAGCCAAACGCCGGCCTCAAGCGAGCGAGAGCACCAGTGCTATACTCCTATTCTCTGGAGTGCTACCATGCTCACTCCTTATTAGTTGCGAATGATGCTAAAAAGTTGTTGCTGCTGCTGTTATGCTAGGCTGGAGTCTATTTCGCCCGCTCGCCGGCTGCGTCATTGCTCTGGCTCTCACCAGATCTCATTAGTGACATCACCAGTTTATGTTGTGCGTGTCCACGTTCATAGAAGTGAAGAGTATGAGTGTGTGTATGCTTCCAAGCATCTATATTGTGACTCACGGAAAAATAACAAATTAGCACAAAAAAAAATAATAAACACACGCCCATACACCGAATATGGAGAATGTTTGATGGCCTGGGCGAAAATACTCCCAATTGTCGGGAGAAGAAAAAGGAATCAGGACTGGTGGAATCGTGGGATATGCTGCCGAGAGCGACGGGCACCGAGACGGCGAGAACCCCTGCCGGCGCCCAGATCGTTCTGGCGTGGCGTGGCCCGGCTGCTGGCCGCCGATCCTGATGCTTTCGTCGTGGCCCCCCTACCGCCGTCCACGGACGTTGCGAGACGTTGACGCACTTGCCGGCGCCCGGGCCCCGCGGCCAACCAAGCTTTTAACCCGTCTCGCTTGACGTTTCCGGCACCAAATTAACCCCAACACGGCGACAAATAAGTAACCAGAGTCCAGACGACACAGCATGCGTCAACCCGGGCCATGACACCGGCAGAAAGGTACCACTACCAGTAAGAATAGATTAGCAAGCATGGCAAACACGTTGGAGGAGACCTCTTGTCACGACTTTGCGCATGGGGTGGACCAGGCCATGACCCGATCGGCCGGTGGCCATCCAGAACAGTCTCTCCCTCAGCATGTGGTGGCACCGGCGGCAAAGGGAACAGAACGGGATGGATACGCACCCTGTTCTCCATCTCAGGTCGCCCGACAGTGGGCACCGGTCATCAGTTGACTCGGCGGAAAAAATTCTCGTGGGCTCGTGGTCGTAGCGTGTGAACCGCCGCGGGCCGACCGACGGGGAATCGATGCTTTTCACGGCCTGGACGGCGATTCCGCGTCGGCAGGGGGGCAACTGCATCTTAGCGATCAAGCGGTAGTATGGCGGTGTAGCACTGGAGCTTCTGGTGTGAGAGCGATGTGTGGGTGTGATGGCTCTCCATCTGCCGGTTTGGTTGCCGCCCACATGTAGTGCCGGCTTACCGTCTTGACGCGCCCACATGCCTACCAGCTTAGGAAAGGCTACGTGCAAGATACGCAGTATGATGATATATATATATATATGTTGTGTGAATTGTGATCCCCACTGGAGGGTCCAAGTATAAAAGCTTAAGCTAAGATGCGATGGATCAGACTGGCCTACTGGCCTCTCTGAAGTCCTTTTAGGATTGAGATTATAGGATACAAATGAGGAAGGGATCTCAGTGAGTCAGTGTTGCTCCAGTGGAGTCTTCTTTGTTTCTTTGTTTTTTCTCTTTGGCCTGGCCTGGGGTTTCAGAAGAGATTTCACTGTTGAGTAAGGGCAGAAACATCATATTCTCTCTCTCTCTCTTTTTTTACATATATATACTTGTGATTCAGTGTGGAGCGTCCATTCATTCAGTATATATGTATATATATATATATATATATATATATATATATATATTTGAACTTCATTCAGCCATATATTTGGGCGTCGTTGAAGCGGAGCCCAAGACTTGTATCGTTTTCCCCTCTCAAACTGGATGGGGGCAACATTCATTGAACCTGGCCCAAAGGCCTCAAAACCGGGAAGGAGGAATGGAGCTCACAGCCTTTCACAAATGTTGCAAAACAGTCAGATTCCACCCGATGTGCTGTTGTGATATTTTGGCGACATCTTCGACCGAACATGCCATGCCTATCAACCTCCAATTAACCTACAATACAGCCATACGGAACACGCACTCTGGCTTTATGATTCATGACACTACTGTTCTTTGAACATGTCATTATACTCTCAATTTAAGCAGCGGCATCTACATTAAGCGTTGATATTTACCGCCGGGAGGATAATATATTTCAAACAAATGTTCAGTGCAATGAATATATTTCAACGTATAAAGAATATGGCAGCAGTTTTATACTTTCCATAATGCCACAAGAAATCTGGTGGGATGGCACAAGGTCTCATCAGTCCATAAAGTAAAATTACACATTGGTACAACACAACATCAAAGGATACATAAAACAACGCAGTGGTAAATGTTACTCTAGTAGGACCACTGAGAATCAGATATACTTATATTTCTTGTAACAAATGGAATTGCCTACTGATGAGCTGGTAGCTCATGTGAGCCAAAACTTTTGTTCTATATTAAAGGGTTCATAATCACAGATATGTTTGTGTGGTGCCTGCAAAAAGGATTATTAAGATTGCATGAGAATCTCACTTATGGTGGCAAGAACCAGATGAAATCATTTAGGGCAGGTGCAATATAGAGGGTATACCTATGACACCATGTATCACCTTTTATCATGTCCCTTAGATTGCTCTATTCAGCCTGATAGAGAAGACAACAATGGCATGAGTAAGTACATTTGTACTAGAATGTTAGTCATGCAAGCATAATGGAAAAAAATGAAGTTTTTAAATGTTAACATAATTTAATGTTTGTAGACATACATTCAAAGATGGAAAACAACATTATTCAATGCAATGCTAAGGCAAAGATAAGATTAAAGATCCATCTGGAAATGCTACATTTTCAAAAGCACACAAAGAACAAGTAAAACCTAATTACCTTTGGAGAATATGGGGCAAAAATGGCTTTGACGTCTTCAAACACCTCAGGAATTAGTTTTGCAGCATTGATCTGATAAAATGAAAAGTTACCATAGGGGCTAAAGTGAAAACATTGCAAAAAAAAAACCATCAATTAATTGAAATGTGGACTATAATGGCCATTAGCAAAGGAAGACACACGATAGATCTAAAATATCCTTCTAACCTCACATATTTATTAATGTGCATCTTATTTCTGGTTTTATTTCTACTGTATGATACATCATATATTTGCGTCATCATAGTGCAACAGGAGTACTCCTCGCAAGATAAAAGTTCATCAATACCTTTTTAACCTTGCCCCTCAAGTCGTAATGCTGAATGACAGGCAGACTCGATTCAACAAAGGTTTTGAACCTTTTTTTGATAGTTTCAATGTTATCATCAACTCTTCCCTGCAAAGACAGTAAAAAATATTGGAAACAAGAATTTTGTGACTAAAAACCATAATTAGTTATCGATGAAGAAAACCTGATCGCGCCCCAAGAGACGTTTTTCCATCTCTTCCTCGGAACAGTCAAAGAATAGCACAAACACAGGAGAAATTTTGGTCTGAAGTAATGAGAGAATTATTAGTCTAAACAATCATTTATAAGGAACTAAAACAACAGAACGATAATTTCTTAAACTGGCATGAGAACTGGACAAATTTTGGGTACAAAAAAGAGGGCCTTACAACATTCTCAAACGCTGCACGATTCTCCTCGTTCCTTGGAAATCCATCGATCAGGAATTTGTCATTTTCATTTTTTATCATTGCCTCCTGCAACAGCTTTATAGTCACCTCCGATGGAACAATCTTTCCCTCCTTTATCATGTTCTCGATCATGGTTCTGTGAAACATCAAGGAGCACCATAGATAGAGAACGCACAAATGTCAAATGTGCTGCTCAACAAGACTGATCCTGTGTTTTCTCTAAGAAAAAAGTCTGTTCAGAAGGAAAACAATTAAAAAAGGATAAGTTAGCTTTCTTATAGAGGGAAAAACATACCCGTTCTCGGAGCCAGATTTAATTTCTGCACGCAAAAGATCTCCAGCACTAAGATGGGTGAATCCAAAGTGCTTCCACAATGTTGGCACACTGTGTGCCCTTTCCACTTCCAGGACCACCTATGGTAAATTCTTGGTCAGATGCAAAACAAAATCATCTATTTAAAGTGCACATAGTAGCCCCATATGACACATGAACTCATCTAAGTTCAAAGCTGTTATAAGCCCTCTTATGGAAACACAAATAACCAAAAAATATCTTCTATTAGGTAGGACACAAATAACCAAAAATTATTGAGATAGAATCAGATACCTAGAACAAATACAACTGTAACTTTTTGCCACCCAACATGTTCTCTGTGACCTGCACATAGAACACATTTCTAAGACGAACCATAGTTTATGAATAGCACAAGTCATATGAGATGATGAGGACATCTCTTAATGAAAACATTAGGAACTCAATTTCCTTAAAGATATGGAGATTGATTTGATTTCAAGAAGCATGAATCAGACAGGAAAATAAGGCAAGGCAAAGTACTAACAAAATCAGCTGAATTTAGTTATAAAAATGCAAGGTTCAAGGGCACCAACTGTAGATGTAATAGAAATTTAGAAAAAGGCCTGGCCGTCAAACTAAAGGGTTCAGCAATCTCAATTATTTTTTGTTAACGAAAAGGTAAGATGCTGAACATTCTCAATGAACCTAGGCTTTGCAGCAGTCCAACTATTGAATATATAGGGGATCAGAAACTAAGTAAATGAGTAATGCAAAGTACCTCCTCAGCCACAACTGCTGGAGCAGCATCCACAACTGTGCCCATGGTTTCAAAGTTACCCTGCAGTTTGATTACAATTGGTATTGCATCTTTGTACAACAAAACTCCAAACTTGCACATATCAAATGCAAAAAAAAAAGGAACCATTTCATAGGGAAAGCAAGTAAGCAACCACTTTTGTCTACCGAGAAATAAATGTTACATAATTGGACACTGGATAATTATATCAACGAGGTTGTAACCGTAGATTAGCTTATATGGATTGTCTCCATGTTTGCACCAATCAGCTAAAAGATAGATTCACATCCAAGCAATTCAAGTGCAACCCAATCCATGCATTCTATTGATGACCCTAGACTCTTAGAACTGCAGAGGTGTTGCCTCTATGAAATGAGAAAAAATTATAGAATTTCTATGCTTATTCATAGGCGCCTCTATGAAGAAGGCATCCTAGGTAGGATCCAACAATGTTACCAACAGATGCACTGATCCAAGTCATTAATAACAATCATCTGTCGCTTGCTTATCAGCCACCACAGTGTTTGTCACATAAACAGCAAAACACATCGCCGCTTATCGCACCGAAAACAGGAAACGAACGGGTTAATCATGACTGATCTGAATCCTTATTCGTAGCACATCTTTTGTATTTCGACAAACTCCCGCCAATAGCCCGGTCCCAGCGTCACAAGGCGACAAAGACCACACAGCAAGACACCTGACGCACCCTTTCTATATAGAAGCAGAAAATCACGGGGCCTTCCTATATTCTCATCCTAGATCCGGCACCAAACGCCCAGTCTCTGGATCCCTACTCGCTACGCACCCTAAACTGCGAAATCAGCTCATTCCAACCGAGATCCCCCTCCCTCGCCCCCCGAAAACCACAGATCGCACCCAGAAATGAAAACCCACAGATGAATCAACCACCAGCCAGCCAACGATCCATGGACGGAGAAGGTCGGACGCCATAAGCATTAGCAAAGAAAATGGTGGCGGGATCCGCGTCCGTACCTTGCGGGAGACGCGCGAGATCTGAGAGCGCGGGCTAGGGGAGGGGGCGTGGAACGAATCTGTGTGCTGGTCGCTAGGTGCGTGCGCTTCCCTCGACCTTAGGGGCGGGCGGGGGAGCGAGGTGGCCGTTATTAATATGCGGCACGCGCGCGGGTTCTCGGGTCCGGGCGGGGTGGGCTGCCTGCTTGAGGATCCGGCAACGTCAACGCGGCAAATGGTCGGTGTGGGGTGGTGGCGCTGCTGGTGACCGCCTGGCCAGGCGTCGGCGCGGAGGGTGGAGAGACTGGAGAGGGAGGTCGGGCCGTCGGAGGGAAGGGAGGGAGGCGGGAGATGGGAGCGAACGCCGAACTCGGAGGAAGGCGTCAAAGGATAGCGACACGTCCGTTCCGTTGCGTGACATTTACGGTTGGGGGTAGCCAGGTGCCCGGTGGGGCCCGTCTAGATTTTTTTTTCCCACCAGAAAAATGCGGGCCAGTTTTTTTTTCAAACGAAATTTGTGCCGTCACTTCAGATTTTCCAAATTCAAAGCAGGATATTGAGTTTTGTATACCTGACAAGTGTCTTATTTTGCCTTGAGGAGAAGGCAAGGTGCTTGGTTTAGTATCGACAAAGCCCAATTCATGCATTGTCTTCTGCCAGATTTTAGGTACGGTTTGACTAGACTTAGCATGGAGAATTGGTGAATTTTACCTAAATTTTATCAAGGACAGGGTTGTAGCAGTGTCGATAAACCACTTTCCATGAAGGCATGAAGTCCATTGAGCAAACAAAAGGGCATTTGGTCACCATCACCAGGCTACAGATGGGACCCGGACGTTATGTGATGTTGTACCACACAAATTGCAAGTCCCATTAACGAAGAAATGGTGGGAGGATATTTTACCAAAATATTCCCATGGAGATTCCTTAGTTGCTGCAATGATCTATCAGTAGTGTGGCTTTACGCTTCCACCTGGCACCTTGTTTGTGTGGGAAATGAGAGAAACCACGGCAAAGTATCTATTCTCCGGCACCGAAACTGTATAGCCACAAGTCCACAAAACGCGACTTCGTCTTCCCTTGATTCGAATTCTATTCGTGCTAAACTGTGCCGAACACACAGTCAACATCATTTATTCATCTCAGGACCATGGGCATAACAAAGACGCGAGATCTCTTCGGACCATCTGCCATTCTTTTTTCTGTTATGCTGTAGTTAGATCTGACCACGATGATAATCAAGGAGAATAAAATTTTAAATTAGTTTTTTTATTGTTTAGTAGAAAGAAAAAAGATAAGAAAGAAGTTTCTCAACTTTGCCTTTAGCAATGTTGGGCCGTTGTAATCAACCTTTCTTATTTCCGTGACGAAAAAAAGACATAAAAAGTTCTCAACTTCCTTAGCATGTTGTTTGATTTGAAGCTGCACAAAGCATAGATACAATTTAGATAATCAGTCTCTAAGATATAGACTCGGTGTGTTCTAGAATGATTGTACCATGATGTATCATCTGTAATCTAATATATATTCTCTTCTTACATAAAAAAACAATAAACTAAAATGAAAACTACGGTGGCAACTGGGGTCAGGTGCGAGTGGCCCATGAGGCTTAAAACGGGTAGCCCAACTGGGTCGGTGAGTGTGGGTGCATTCACTGCATTGCGTATTTGAGATGAACCTGTTGATTGAGGGCGATGAAGATTGTCCTAGCTGCCTCTTCAATTATACGCAAAATCCTATCTCAGCAGACCTCCAAGAACGACCAGAGCCGCAAACTATGATGTCTCCTGCGAACCACACCAGCA
>CM039122.1:58713289-58803953 GCA_022036555.1 Microstegium vimineum
CGGACGTCACCGCCCCTGGTGTCGACATCCTAGCCGCGTGGACCGGCGAGAACTCTCCGTCGCAGCTCGACAGCGACACGAGGCGGGTGCAGTACAACATCATCTCCGGCACGTCCATGGCGTGCCCGCACGTGAGCGGCATCGCGGCGCTGCTCCGGCAGGCGCGGCCGGACTGGAGCCCCGCCGCGATCAAGTCCGCGCTGATGACCACCGCGTACAACGTCGACAGCGTCGGGGACATCATCAAGGACATGTCCACCGGCAAGGCGTCGACGCCGTTCGTGCGCGGGGCCGGCCACGTCGACCCGAATCGCGCGGTCGACCCGGGCCTCGTGTATGACGCCGGCACCGACGACTACCTCTCCTTCCTGTGCGCGATCGGTTACACCGCCGAGCAGATCGCCGTGTTCAGGACGAACGCCGACCCGGCGGTCGACTGCTCGACGCGCACGGCCTCCGTCGGCGACCACAACTACCCGGCCTTCTCCGCGGTACTCAACTCCACCAGGGACGCCGTCGTCACGCAGCGCCGCGTCGTGCGCAACGTCGGGAGCAGCGCCAGGGCCACGTACAGGGCCAGCGTCACCAGCCCGGCCGGCGTGCGCGTGACGGTGAACCCGCAGAAGCTACGGTTCAGCGCGACGCAGAAGACGCAGGCGTACGAGATCACCTTCACGGCGCGCGGCGTGGGGAGCGTGACCGAGAAGTACACGTTCGGGTCCATCGTGTGGAGCGACGGCGAGCACAAGGTGACCAGCCCCATCGCCATCACCTGGCCGGCGACGGCGAGCCAAGTGGCGGCGATGTGATGCGAGCTGCCCAGCAGCGTCTGCAGCGTGCTTCACTTCTGGATAACCTCATTTCACCACTACCCTTCCGTTGCTTGATCAAGTTGTAAAACCCAGTGCTAATCGTTGTAATTCCGTTCGGTAGTTCTAGGTACGGTAAAATCCAGTGTTGTGCCTCGGGTGTTTTTCCCCCTCTTCGTGCTCGATCCTGTGGCCGTGGATGCCGCGATCTGATTCCCGAGATGGCCGTCGTTTCATTATTGGACCCGGAGTGAGAAAAAGTATGCTGCATGGGCCCGTTCGTCAGCATGTTTCGAGTGCCGCGCCGTTCCTTTGTACAGTACTCCGTACGTAGTACTAGTGAAACCAATGCACGGGCCCATGCACAGTTGGTTGCTTTGGCCTGCATACGGTCAGGTGCGCATGTGCATGCTGCTCGGCGTGCGGCTCTGTCCCATCGTGTCGGCTCTGAGCCCTGTGCATATAGGAGTATCTCCCTCAAACTACATGTGTTGGACTCCAATCTATGTGGTTTGAGATCAATATATGCGCATCTAAGCAAGACCTTAGCAAGAACAAATTACATCTAAATTTTGGTGGAAGTTGTTGAAATATGTGTCAAATATTATGTACGGGTTTGGTTACGCTAGGACTCTGAGTTGTATTTGACAGTATAGGGTAGTGTTGCTGTTGTAACTATGACGACAGGTTCACGGTAGGGCGGCCGCACGTTGCCGAGACCCTAGAGCGACCGGTGTTGCTGGTACTGGGACGAGCACCCATAGTCATACCGCGGGGATTCGGCTTCGGCTGAACCTCGTCAACAAATATCGTGTCTCTGGTGTCGTATGTGATCTTGCATGTTCATCTCAATAGATTCAATCGGCGTTCCACGCGTGAGGATTAGCAGACAACTCATCCGCTGTGGGAGCTAATTCCTAACATTTGGTATCTAGAGTTATGGTTGGATTGGATCTAAAGACTATGCAGAAGATCATCAAGAGGATCGAGGATTATGCATCTACAAGGCGCCGTGGAATGTATGCTGATACGAGTCTGATACGGCTCAAGGTGGAGCATGGTTGTGGTCGGTGTGTGTGGGCTACAAACTCCAATACCACTTGTTAGAGTGCGCAGCGGAATTCGGCTCAGCTCGCTATACCCCACAAGTCGGCGCCCCTCGGACCCAGGTCCACCGGAGTCTTTTGGGTTGAGTTAGGCCCAAGCCCTGAATATGTTGTCGGCTTCGGTGGACCTGGGTCCGAGGGGCGCCGACTCGTCGGTATAGCGAGCTGGGCCAAATTCTGTTGCGCATCCTAACAAGTGGTGTCAAAGCTCATGGTGAGAAAACCTAAATCTCAGGGGTCACATGTGACGGAGGAGGCCGTTAACGTCTCGGAGGTCACACGGGCTTTGTGAGGAGCGTTGGACTCAGGGCCTGCATAACGTCTTCCCGAGATCGCATGGTGTAGTGCGATGGAAGAGTTGGGTCTGATGTGTGATGGGGGAGGATTGTTTGGGTTTGTCCCACATCGATAATTGATGGTGAAGGGACACAACATATAAGGCTGGGACAAATTAATTCCGCTGCTCATCTTAACAAAAGTTCTATATTTAATTGGTGCAAATTAATTATTAGTAAATATAAATATATATAAGAAGAATAGTCACGACTACTCGAACAGTTATTTGATCTTTTTTTATTCTTTTTGAGTTTGTGTATGTTTTATTTGGTTCGTCTTTGATTTTGTTCTATAATTTGCTTCCATCGAAATAATCTGACTAATTTATTTTTATATTATACTGATATTTTTTTAGTTCATTTGATTTGAATCCACGGTCATAACAGTTCAATGTATAAAAAAGGGATTTGCTAAATTCCAGGTACCTGAATTTTAGTTTTATTTTAGACGACAATTATTACATATATTTTATATTAAAATTGTTGTTTTAATTCTTTACAATTTATGTAGACATGATTTGTAATTATTTCTTTTAAAAATAAAAAATATGTTAGACAAAACTACATATGTGGCGCCAGTGTTGGATGACTCATGTGGCGCCATGTAGCCAAAACTGTTTAGGAAGATGTCGGTGTTTCGACCCAGGGGTTCGATCACCAACTAGTGAATTTGTATATTGCGTGCTCCCTCTCTCAGATGTGATGCAAGAAGAACACAGAGTTTATCCTGGTTCGGGCGAAGAAGGCCCTACGTCCAGCAAGAGGAGGGGGTACTGTATTATCTTGCACCGAAGTGCTCATACAGGAGGGCAGTACAAGCTGGTTTACACGGGGGTGCTCAGAGCGAGCCGAAGCCTAGAACTAGCAGGGCTACTCTAGGTGAATTGGTTGATTGCTTGAGATGTTGATCAGGCAAGTGAGTGGTTGGTGTTGTGTTTGGTTCTGGTGAGAGTTCGTATAGGAATGTGAGTGGGGTCGATGATTGACCTCTTCGTCCTCGTGTTCTTGTCCCCTCCCAGCATCCGTCGTCCCTTTTTCACTATCCCAGCGTCCCCTTTTATATGTCAAGGGGATGCCTAGGAGTACAGGGACCTAGTACGTATCGGTATGGGAGGCGTGTCCATGCGCCATGTCTGTGACGAGACGTCGATCGCTGTAGTGACATGCTCCTCCTGTACTTCTGGTGTTCCGAGGCATGGTGATGGCGGACTGGTCGTCGTCGGACGGCATGACGTGGAACCTGCGAACTCCACAGTTGAAACGGGACGGATCGGACGGGCCCATGCCGTAACAGTTGGGGATGAGGGTCGAGCCCCCGGGTCGAGGGGTATCGAGGCCTGCGTGGCCCTGACAGATTCCTGAGAACGCGGTCGAGGGCTGCCTCGCCCAAAATTCGAGGGGGTGTTCCGTACTCGAGGCGTGGCTACGGTAGTTGTATGGCCGACGGGTAATCCGGGTATGAGTTATGGCTTGACGGATTTGACCGAGGTAGTGAGCGCCCACGGCGTTAGGCGGGGACTGACCCCAACATAGGATTCCCTTTATCCCATACCGGGAGCAGGTGACCTGATCAAGCCTCCTGTTCGGGGGTCGTTCGTTCGACCCCCTGTCCGTCACTTCGGGGGGTTGGAGTCGAGGGGGATTCAATCGACCTCTCTCCGTCATCTGAGGGGTCGAGGTTGGGGGGCGCTCGTTCGATCCCCCTTTCAGTCGGTCGAGGGGTTGCGGCAGAGGGTCGTTCGTTCGACCTCTTCTCCGTCATTCAGGGGATCGAGGTCGAAGGTCACTCCACCTACCATCCCTCTGGTAATGGGCTGACCCATGGCCTGCCCTTTCTGCCGGTGGGGTAGGCCTTTCCCTGACGGGCCTTCCTCCATTGTTTGGTCGACTGTCGGATTCCGCCTGAATGTTTAAACATTAGATTATCACAGGTTAGGGTACCTCTTACTTTTGTACCCGACAGAAGATAAATCGGAGAGTTTCAATAGTTTCGGGAATGCAAATATCTAGTTTATACTTGATGTAGGTAGATCGAACTACCCCAGTAATTAAGAAGGCATCAACTATCTTGAATAACATTAGAAATTAAGCCTTCCCTTGTGTGCCAGCAATTTTTAATTTTGATTTGATCGAATATCTTGTGTGTCATTACCGTGAAACAACAGTTACTCGGTTGTCATTTGATGTTTGGAATGACAGTTTTACTCCTGAGATTGATCTCTTGTAATCGCTTCCTTGCCATTCTCTTAGCTCAAACTATAAAGCATGAACCGTTCTCAACTTGGCTCACATTTGCTATTAAATAAACGTTCTCAACTTGGCTCATTTGCTAATTAATAACGGGTATCCTGCATGCGTGGTCACATCGCTTACATACGTAATCTTGTGACGAACTGATGATACATGCCAGAACGGCGACTGTTCGTCTGTTGCGTTCGGTCCAATGGCAAGTGCTGGACTGAGCCCATCGGGCGACTATCACGTCTCCAGCCCGCCTCATGTCTAACTGTTCCCCCATTAAATTTGAATCTGAAACAGTATGATTGAGTAGGAGAAGAGGACAGATTATTTCATTTGGGTTACTTGGTCTAGCTTGAATAATTTTTTACGGAATAAAGAGTAAACGAATCAAGTTGATATTTGGCGGACTAGTTTAAACATATTATATTCCCCAAGAAACATCTCCTTCATTCTTCTTTATATTTCTTCTTAGCTTAGGGTTTTCTCAACTCTTCGTGCAAGTTTCAACTTTTGAATTTGGTGGACGGTCCATGTCAGGCCCACCATTGATAGTGCTTGTAATAGTCCGCAACAGATTTGATGTTTCCATGCCCATGCCCTACACTTTTAAATCAAAGAGTACATCAACAACCAACCAGGATGCATTTCCTTCTGTCCTAGCCTTGCGTGTTGTGACTACGAAGACAACGCTGTTGGTGATGCAAGAGCCAAGAGTGCTGCATCGCGCCATTTACAAAATGAGTTAGTTAAGTTATATGCATAAAAAAATACATAAATACTCTCTCCGTCTTTAAAAGAATACAATTCTTGTTTTTTGAGAAGTAAAATAGTTTGAACTTTGATTAAATTTATATAAAAAAGTACTAAGATTCATAATATGAAACTAGTATCATTAGATTAGTTATAGAATATATATTTTCATAATAAAATTATTTAAAGACATAAATATTAATAGTTTTTAATATAAAATTGGTTAAACTTAAGCAAACCTTGATCGGCATGATTCTCATAATTATATTCTTTTAAGGACGGAGGTAGCATAATATGATTTGGATGGACGTGACGTCCAGTTCGCTGAATAATACGAGCTCAGTTTAAGCACGTCATGGAGACTGGTCCCTTTCGCTTACCGGCCGGTACGTTACAATACTAGTTTATAATAAAGACAGGAACCTTTTGAGAAGTCACAAACTTTATTTTTATTTGTATATTCCTCTACAAGTAGTTTACTTAGGGGTTGTTTGATTGCTAGCTACACTTTACCACACTTTACCTTAGATAAGTTTGACGAAGTTGAGAAGTGTTTGGTTAGTAACTAAGATTAGACAAGATTCTTCTGGGTTCCACATGTCATAGAATATAAAAATGTGATAAGAATCTCTAGATATGGCGAAGTATGACAACCAATTTGCTAGCAACACTTTGCCACACTTACCTAAGGTTACTTATGGCAAACTATGGCTAGGAACTAAACATGTCCTTAATCATTTATTGTGAATCAATAGTTATAATTGCAAAAGGATTATGGGACGTAATAAGTCTTTGTTAAGTCTGACCGAAATTATAAAAAATATATTATAAATATTTATGTATCCAAAATTTTAAATAGGTTTACTATGAAAATTTTCATTATTAATTTAGTATCATAATATAAACTTAATTAAATTTGAAATCGTTTGACTTTTTGTCAAGTGAGAATTGCATTATTTTTTTCGGAAACTGAGGTTGACTTGTAACGAATCATGTATCTCCCTTTTTTTTGACACGAATCATGTATCTACCTTTGTACTTGTGACATTGGTATCCCTAAAGATCAGTAGGTAGTGCAGAAACATGGATTTGTCATTGATGTACCGAGTAGACTAAAATACAAGCGCAAATGTTTAAGAATTTTTTCAAACACCTTAATAAGAAAAGCATAATAATCCTTGTAAAGCATCAAGCGCAGGTCGTACTTCACCGATAGCAACGTGCCAATGCAAAGTATAGAGTGTCCTATTTGCCACTTGGGTAATCCAACAGCTAAGATTATTAATGGTTCTTTCTCTTGCAATATTGAGAAATGAAAATGACTAGACGATCGGATGATGTAGATTGTCTGACCCCAACCTCCGCGAGATGCAGACAGCCAGACACCAACAAGTCGGCACATAAACAGTTCGATCAGCTCGCCTACTTATTGGCGCCTCCGTCCCCGGAGTCCCCAACACATTCACGGTGCACCCCATAGATGATGGCAAGGCTCTCCAGCGCGCTGTGCGTCCTACTCGCGGCCGCTGTCGCTGTCTCCGCGGCGGCGGCCACGGAGGACCGCGTGTCCACGTATATTGTGCACGTCGCGCCGGCGCACGTGCCCCAGCCGACCCGCCCCCGCGCGCTCTTGAGCGCGTACCGCTCCTTCCTGCGCGACAACCTCCCCGTCCACGTGGCACGCCCGGCGCCGAGGCTGCTGTACTCGTACGCGCACGCCGCGACGGGGTTCGCGGCGCGGTTGACGGAGCCGCAGGCCGCGCACCTAGCCTCGGGGACCTTCACCGTGCTGGCCGTCGTGCCCGACGCTATGCAGCAGCTGCATACCACGCTGACGCCGTCCTTCCTGAGCCTCACGGACTCGGCGGGGCTGCTCCAGGCGTCCGGCGGCGCCACGGACGTTGTGGTCGGCGTCATCGACTCCGGCGTGTACCCCAAGGACCGCGCGTCTTTCGCCGCGGACCCGTCGCTGCCGCCGCCGCCCAGAACGTTCCGCGGCCGCTGTGTCTCGACGCCGGCGTTCAACGCCACCGCGTACTGCAACAACAAGCTCGTCGGCGCCAAGTTCTTCGGCCTGGGGTACGAGGCCGCGAACGGAGGCGCGATTGGCGAAACGGACTCCAGGTCGCCGCTCGACACCGGCGGCCATGGCACGCACACCTCGTCCACGGCCGCAGGCTCTGCTGTGGCCAACGCCGCCTTCTTCGACTACGGCAAAGGTACAGCCACCGGCATGGCGCCACGCGCGCGCATTGCTGCCTACAAGGTGTGCTATGCAAGGGGGTGCGCGTCCTCTGACATCCTCAAGGCATTTGACGAGGCCATCAGCGACGGGGTCAACGTCATCTCCGTCTCGCTCGGGGCCGTCGGCCAGGCGCCCCCGTTTTACAGCGACAGCACGGCCGTGGGGTCGTTCAGCGCCGTCCGCAGGGGCATCGTCGTCTCTGCCTCTGCGGGCAACTCCGGCCCCAGCGAGTTGACCGCCGTTAACATCGCGCCATGGATCCTTACGGTGGGCGCGTCAACCCTCAACCGCCTGTTCCCAGCGAACGTCGTTCTCGGCAGCGGTGACACCTTCACCGGCACTTCCCTCTATGCCGGCCCGCCGCTCGGTCCAAGCAAGCTACCGCTAGTCTATGGAGGCGACGTGGGCTCAAGCGTATGTGAAGCTGGTAAGCTGATCGCCAGCAGGGTCGCCGGCAAGATCGTGGTCTGCGACCCTGGCGTGATCGGTGGAGCAGCTAAAGGAGAAGCGGTAAAGCTTGCCGGTGGAGCTGGAGCGATCGTAGTCAGCTCCAAGGGGTTCGGCGAGCTGGCCCTCACCACCCCGCACATCCACCCCGCGACGGCTGTGACGTTCGCCGATGCCGAGAAGATCAAGAAGTACATCAGAACCAGCGCGTCCCCCGTCGCGACGATCGTGTTTCTCGGCACCGTCGTCGGTGGGACGCCGTCTTCCCCAAGAATGGCATCCTTTTCCAGCCGCGGGCCAAACCTCCTCGCGCCGGAGATCCTCAAGCCGGACGTGACCGCCCCCGGAGTGGACATCCTGGCCGCATGGACTGGCGAAAACTCGCCCTCGCAGCTCGACAGTGACACGAGGCGAGTGAAGTTCAACATCATATCCGGCACGTCCATGTCGTGCCCCCACGTGAGTGGCATCGCCGCGCTGCTCCGGCAGGCGCACCCGGACTGGAGCCCCGCCGCGATCAAGTCCGCGCTGATGACCACCTCGTACAACGTCGACAACGCCGGGGACATCATCAAGGACATGTCCACCGGCAAGGCGTCCACGCCGTTCGTGCGCGGGAGCGGCCACGTGGACCCAAACGGTGCCCTCGACCCGGGCCTGGTGTACGACGCTGGCACCGACGACTACGTCACTTTCTTATGCGCGATCGGGTACACCGCCAGGCAGATTGCCGTCCTGACGAGGGACGGCTCGACGACTGACTGCTCGACGCGGTCGGCCTCCGTGGGCGACCTCAACTACCCGTCCTTCTCGGTGGTGTTCGGCTCCGGCGGCGACGAGGTCACGCAGCGCCGCGTCGTGCGCAACGTCGGGAGCAACGTCAGGGCCACGTACACGGCCAGCGTCGACAGCCCGGCCGGCGTGCGCGTTGCGGTGGACCCACCGACGCTGGAGTTCAGCGCGACGCAGCAGACGCAGGAGTACGCGATCACCTTCGCGCCGGAACAGGGAAGCGTGGCCGACAAGTACACGTTTGGGTCCATCGTGTGGAGCGACGGGGAGCACAAGGTGACGAGCCCCATTGCCGTCATCTGGCCGGCGAGCCAAGCAGCGGTGATGTGACCCGGTCGACGTCGAGCTGTCATGTGTGCGTTTGTGTTTATTTTTCTGTTGTATATCGCATTGCAAAATAAGCTGCATTCTTTCAGCACTGACCCATCCTACCAACAACTTGTAGCATAATTTGTTATAAACAAAATTTGTGCCATATTTATTACTTGGACTTTCGCTTCTCAACTACTGCTTTCTATAGTTACTATACTTGGTCCAGGATACTACAGTCGCTGGCCTCTTTTGCGTTGGCTTACCAGAGGATAGTCAGTTTTGGTTAGTCACAAAATGGTCTCTTTCTATCGTTACAACTACATTCTGTCGTTAACCAGCAGGAAAAACACCGCCGGCATCACTTGAAAGTTCAAAGTTCGTAATAGAATTATGCACCCTCTATGCACGAAGTATGTTGTTTTAGTTTCGATTAAGATTAAATTGTTTCTAACTTCGGTCAAATCTATATATAAAAATAGGCCACGCTTAGGCGTAACAGGTTGCGTTACCCTTTGCCCAGAGAAAATCAACCTGGCCACATCAAAACAAAGCTAATTTCCGTCGGCAACATCACTCATGCCTCACATATGTTGTTTTTGAAAAAAGAAATCCTTCAACAATTCAGATATTTGCGCCTCCCTTGAATTTCCCTAGAAAGAAAATTAAGCCTCCCCACGTGTCGGATACCTAATTTAACGATAAATTTTCAAAAATAATAAACAGCCAAACCCCGAGGAGTATCCTCCGAAAAAGGCAAGAAGCCCACCACGATTAAAGTCTCGGTCCTTCCCGGGAGGCCCAATATAGAGACAGGTCCCGAATGAGACGAAACCCCGCATTCCGGCCCACGAAGGAAGAGGCGCGAAGGCTACGACCCGGTCGACTCGAGGAGGCATACGTACCCCCACGCCCAGGAAGACGTATCTCCACCTCGTCCGACGTGAGAGGCAGGGACGACCCCGTAATCCGGAAGACGTGCCTGCGTCCAAACCACAACGACGTCCCATCGTCTCGTTCAATCCAGGACGATCGAACACCTCTATCCCCGAAGACGTACTCCCCTCGCTCCCGCACACGAGGGTCCCTATTTCTCTCTTTCTCCTTTTCCTCTTCCCATCGTCACGAGTTGGGAGACAACTTGCTACCTTCTCGGACGGCAGGCAGATAGGTTTCAGGAGGCGCGAGCAGATATCCAAGGAAAAAGGCACGACTAAAGTCAAAACCTACTGGAACGATTGGGGAGTGACCCCTTGCCCTTATCTAGATGAGGGCTCAAGGAGATATGGTCGCCAGACCCTAGTCGATGACGACACACTCCTAACACGATAAGAACGAGGCTTCGAGGTCACGGTGAGTCGTACGCCCCGAACAATCCGGGACACGGGATAACGTTCTGACCCCTGTCCAATTGTGACAAGTCACGTTCCCAATCGAATGGCAGACCAGGGCAAGATTCTTGGACAAAAGGAAATCATACCCCTCGTAGGGCAAAGTCAGCCTCAGGTAACCCCGGCCCCCACCGAAATTCACCGAACGAGAGGTACATCGGGTACAAGGAGTCGGGAGAACGGGCGCACGCTGACCGACAGAGGAGAGAATCCAGCTGCCAACAAGAACAAAAAGAACAAAGAGATAGTACATCATTGTACCTGTAGACAAAGGGCCACGACCCGACCTCTACCACCGATGGTACAACAAACAACCATACTTCCACAGGAACGCAGGTATGACCGGACCCCCCCCCTCTAACGCCATAAGGAGGGATCGACACGAGGCCAGAAGGACACTGGATCCCCGACCACATACAACGGAATCCAAGAGCAATAGGAATAGAATACTCGAAGTGTCCACGCCCCTTCCCAAGGAAGACAGGGATAAGGACCAATACCACACGTAGATCTCCTCGGTCCTCACTTGTAACCCTCTCCGCTCCCCTTGAGACTATAAAAGGAGAGTGGAGGCGGACAACGAGGGCACGACGCAAAACACATCCATTCGCACACCCACTCAGAGACCTGGGGTCTACGTTCTCTCTCTCGACCAAGTTTGTATACCCCCGCCAAGCAGAGATAAGGAACACGAGCAGCCTCACCACTAGACGTAGGGATTTCTTGCCCAAACCAGTATAATCCTCTTGTCTCATTATCTCACCATTCGAACCCGACACACGTACAAATTTACTCGTTGGTAGTTTCATAACACCGACACCACGTGCGCCACCAAGTTAGATTTTGATTTGAGTATTTTGTCTGTCATTGCTGTGAACTGTGATACAACAGTTACTCTGTTGTCATTTGACGGTTGGAATGACAGTTTTAAAGCATCTCCAAGAGCTTAACAAAAAGAATAGCTAAATTTACCAATTTAGTTACTCTCCAAATAAATAGATAATACTAGAGTGCTCTAACAAATTTTGTAAAATGAAGAGGTTGGATGACTAATGAGGTAGGATATCCAAAATAGAGAGCAAACAAGATGAGATTAAGACCTAATATTTGAAGAGTTATTTATATAATCTATTGGAGAAGGTTTTTTCCTATTGAGCATCTCAAAGAGTTTGCCCAATTAATTTGGCATCCATAAATTTTTGGCCAAACATGAAGAAACATCCTTCAACAATTTGTTATCCTAACTTGGCAAAAAATAGAAACTTGACAAATCTTTCCTCCCGACGCGGATATACGACTCACATTCCATCGGGAGATTGAAGTGGAAGTACCTTCTAGTAAACATAAACTCTTTATTGTGTTCACCTTATAAAAGTACCAGAGAGAATAGTTTACATATGTGGGCTTATTTGATTTCTAAGAAGTTAAGGGTTCTCGATGCAAAACCATTTTTCTTTTATCTTTTCTGTTTATATACATTTAAATGGCTGAAAATTTATAATATGTCATAGAAAAATTGTAAAATAGCAAATGAAGACTTTTTGGAACCCTCATGAGTATCTAGTGGATAATAATATGATAGTTTTTAGTAGAATGGTTTTACTGTTGTATTTACCTATGATATTCAAGGATAAACTTGTGTGTGTGGGGGGGGTTAATCTGCTAAGTCCAAAATAGCAAGCTTTTGAAGAGAGCCTGTTTTTTTACTTGGCATATTGTTTTAGGAGTTGGCAAATCACATGATTTGCCAAGTAGAATTTGACAAACTCTTGGAGATGTTGGAGATGTTGTGCTTTTACTCCTCAGATTGATCTGTTGTAATCCCTTCCTTGCCTTTTATATAAACTAGAAACTATAAAGCATGAACCGTTCTCAACTTGGCTCACATTTGCTAATAAATAACGGGTATCCCAGATGTGTGGTCATATCTACATATCTTGTGACAATACGTACGTGCAAGTGTTCTGCTCGCTTGGTTTACCAGTCATGGTATAGTAATTTTCCTTCATAACAAAACAACCAAAATAATATTATAATCAATTTATCCGTCACATAAACGATCAACCGCACAGGCCGAAGAACGGTGGCTGTTGGTCTGTTGCATTCGGCCCAATGGCAAGTGCTGGAGCTGCACCGAACCAATAGTGAGCCCATCCCACGACTATCATGTTTCCGGGCCTTCTTATGTCAACTGTTCCCCCTTAATTTTGAACCTGAAACACAACTACTAGTATGATTGAGTAGGAGAAAAAAAGACAGATTTCATTTGGGTTACTTCGATCTAACTTGAATAGTTTTTGACAGAGTAATAAAGAGTACGACTCTGTTTAGTTTCTCTAAGAATCTAAAATATTTTGGGTTTGACTCATCATTTTGCAAAATAAAACTAAACACACACCAAATTTTTTGGGTAAAAAGTAGTTCATTCTCCATTTTGTATTTTGGACTTAAGAAGCCAAAATGAGTTAAACTTTGTATTAGTTTGTGTGTCAACCTTACAATCCCCATCATTGGAATTCAAAATAAACCAAACTTTGGTTAGAACTAAACACTCCTATGAAATATTTTACATTCTGAATTTTGAAATCCAAAATAATTGAAATTTTGGATTTTAAATTTGTGATGGAACTAAACAGACCCTAAGCAAATCAAGTCGATATTCGGCGGACTAGTTGAAACATATTATATTCCCACGAGAAACATCTCCTTCATTCTTCTTTATATTTCTTCTTAGCTTAGAGTTATCTCATGTCTCCACTCTTCGTGCAAATTTCAACTTTTTAATTTTGTCGATGATCCATGTCGGGCCTACCATTAATATTTTGATGTTTCCATGCCCATGCGCTACATTTTTAAATCAAATGGTAAAGCAACAACCAATCAGAATGCATTTGCTTCTATCCTGAACCTTGCGTGTTGTGACTATGAAGAAAATATTGTTATCCGGCCGTAGTGATGCAAGAGCCAAGAGGGCTGCTTCGCGCCATTTACAAAACGAGTGAGCTAAGTTATAAAAAATAAAAATACATAAAAATCCCTAAAGATCAGCAGTTAGTGCAGAAACATGGATTGGTCATTGATGTAGAGAGTTGACTAAAGTACAAGCGCACATGGTCAAGATTTTTTTTCACACGCCTTAATAAGAAAAGCATAATAATCCTTGTAAAGCATCGCGCGCAGATCGTGCTTCACTGATAGCAACGTGCCAATGCCAAATATAGAGTGCCCTATCTGCCACTTCGGTAATCCAACAGCTAAGGCCAGTCAACACATATATATATATTTATACTGAATTGAGTAATAAGTAAGATAAATTATATAAACGATAACAACACTCACCCAAAGTTGTAGGGAAAGAGTATATATTCTCTGGTCTTTTGGTTGGCCAAGAACCTTCGAAAATTCCTCTCCGTTTGAGGTATCCATTGATCGCGGGGAGTGTTTAGATCCGAAAATATGATTGATGGATCAATGAAACCAATATCCGTGTCTCCGTTATGTTTGAGCAATAACATCAAGAATGTGCATATATATGTTTGAGTATAGTTAGTTACTATACATATACATATACATATACATATACATATACATATACATATGCTATAGTCAGATTTCTAAAAGAAATGATCACTTACAGACAGTAGCAGCTCATCAGAGATTTGTCTAGAACGTCCATATGGCATAGTTGATGGAGCTCACTAAACGGAACAAATATAAGGTCATCGCCCCGGAAGTAATGCTCTTCTCTAATTCTGACGCAAATGCAGTCGTCATCTGGGTTTTTGGTACATGCCACCACGAGTTTAACGAGCGCATTTGTGTACCAAGTTCCCTGAGGGCCGATGGGTTGTACAGACTTCTGCCACGTATATAAGTACTCTTCCACTTATCGACTACAGTGGCATTTGCGATGAGTGCATTTCCTAGAAATTGAGTCGCGGTTAGACCAGCTCCTGACAAGAACTCTTCCATACCATCATAATTGACCTTGGGACCACTGTAGTCTTCTAGCACGCTCATGTTTGAACCATATTGATTCCCAACAACTAGCGGGGGCACTAATTGATTCGATTGTTCCCGAGCTGTGGGACACTCTTATGTGCTATTTTCTTCTTGTTAATTGCCTTTTCGAGAGTGCGGTCATAGTCCGATAGTGGAGAATTCTTCTGAGCATCACGTAGTTGTCTCTTCTTTGCTTCCACCGCTTACCTTACAAACGTCTTCCATTTTCTTGAAATGTGCTTGCACATCGGCCTTTACTGAAACGTCTAGTTCTTCGTCAGTCTTTTCGTACGGAAGTTTCTGAGGAATCTTAACTTTCCTTGTAACTTTTCTTGGAGGCTTTTCAAAGGAAAAACAAAGGAATGAATTTCATAGGAAAGTTTCCTTCACTTGGTGTTTCGAACAAAGGAATTCTACATTCCTTTCCAAAGGAAAGGCTAACCTTGCTTCACAAAACATATGAAAAAAACATCCAAAGAAACCTAAAGGAAAAATTCCTACAATGTTTTCTCAAGTTCTCAAGCATGAAATCGTACTTGTTGGGCATTTTTGTTTTCCTGCAATGCAAACACCCAAAAGTTTATATTCCTGTGTTTTCGAATCCTATAGTTTTCTACTTTCTACTCTATTCTATTCCTACGTTTTTTCCTATTCCGTTGTTTTGTATTCCTGCGTTCCAAACATGCCCTAAGATAACTGGCTCTTTCTCTTACAGTGCAATAGTGAGAAATGAGAACGACTAGACGATCTGACGATGACCGAGTTACGTACTCCCTCCATCCCAAATTGTAAGTCATTCCAAGAATCTTGGAGAGTCAAAGTTTCTCAAGTTTGACCAAACTTATATAACAATATAATAATATTTATGATGTCAAATAAGTATCATTAGATTCGTTATTAATTATATTTTCATAGTATACCTATTTGATGTTATAAATCTTTATAGTTTTGTCTATAATTATTATTGAGCACCCCATCATGAGTTATAAAATTTTGCAGAGTTATTATTGGGCATCTTAAATACTATAATTCTTGGTCATCACGAGGGACATGAGGGTTATTATTGAGTTATATTTTGCAGGGGTCATCATGAGGGACATGTCCACGGGCAACGCGTCCACGCCGTTCGTGCGCGGGGCCGGCCACGTAGACCCGAACCGCGCCCTCAACCCAGGCCTGGTGTACGACGCTGGCACCGACGACTACGTCTCTTTCCTGTGCGCGCTCGGCTACACCGCCAAGCAGATCGCCGTCCTGACGAGGGACGGCTCGACGACTGACTGCTCGACGCGCTTGGGCTCCGTGGGCGACCTCAACTACCCGGCCATCTCGGTGGTGTTCGGCTCCGGCGGCGGCAAGGTCACGCAGCGCCGCACCGTGCGCAACGTCAGGGCCACGTACACGGCCAGCGTCGCCAGCCCGGCCGGCGTGAGCGTCACGGTGGATCCTCCGACGCTGGAGTTCAGCGCGACGCAGCAGACGCAGAACTACGCTATCACCTTCGCGCTGGAGGAGGAAGGCGTGGCCGACAAGTACACGTTCGGGTCCATCGCGTGGAGCGACGGGGAGCACGTGGTCACGAGTCCCATTGCCATCACCTGGCCAGCGAGCCAAGCAGCTGCGATGTGATCCGATCGAGCTAGCACGTGTGCGCTTGAGTTTTCTGTCGCAAGTTGCGGCATTACAGAATCAATAAGGTGCATTCTTTCGGCACTGATCCATCCTACCAAACAACGTGTAGCACGATTTGTTAAACAAATCTGTAGCATATTTTATTACGTGGACACTCAATTCGCTTCTCAACTGCTTTGTGACCTACAGTCGCTGGTCTCTTTGTGTTGGCTTGCCACTTGCCAGCGGACAGTAGGTACAATTTGTACATACTGTATTTCATTTTCTTACCATATACAAAGAAAACTCAGTGATGGACATATTTGGGATTCATCGATTCCATAAGCCACTATGGGCCTCTCGCAACACGGGCCCAGTCAAGCCCAACACGTGCGGAAAGCACAAGCATTGTTAACGAAGAGTCCTTTTCGATTTTCAGGTTTCGGAGACAACAAACCAGCAGCGGATCAGACCAGAACAAAGCCCAGTACGTCTACGAGACGAAGACGAAGACGAAGACGAAGACGAAGACGGATCCAGTACACGAGTAGCCAAACCCTCGGAGACATTGACGCCCTCCGCGTCGCGTTGGGTCTCGGGAATCGAGTGTCCCCCACGCCAGCTCCCGGCGAGGACGACGAGGTCGCCGACTTCGCCGCCTCCCTGACCCTGTTGCAGCCGCCGCCGGCGACGAAGCACGGTGCCTGTGCGGATACCAATGACCTTGGCCCGAAGATCGACTGGGCGTCATGCTACGTGCCGTTGCACGACCACGACGCGCACTTCGGGAACGCCAAGGCCGGCGTCCTCGGCGAGGCGGACGGCGTCAGCGCGTACGCGGACCGCGGCGTGGACGCCGGCGCCTTCTCCCGCGGTCTCATGACGAGCGCCTCCGCGGAGGTCGCGAGGCTGGAGCCTGGCGTGCGCGTCTGCCCCTGCGCGCTGCTGCAGCGGGCCTACGAAGATACGGCCGCGTCCGGCGCGCCGGGGGCGTCCACGGCGGTGATCCTGTCGCTCGCCGGCAACACTCTGGACTGGACGTACATCGGCGACAGCGGCTTCGCCGTGCTCCGGGGCGGCAAGATCGTGTTCCGGTCGACGCCGCGCCGGCACCGGTCCCGCAAAAAGCGATCGAAGATTCTCTTCTCCTCTAACGACCCCACGTTTCAGCTCAGCGCCGAGGCCGAAACCAGCGACAGTGTCGAGGATGCCTGGTCGGGGCAGTCCGCGGTGAGCACCGGCAACGTCGTGGTAGTCGGCACGGACGGGCTGTTCGACAACATTCTCGACGAGCAGCTGGAGCTCGCCGTGCAGATGGGCACCAAGGTGGGCTTCACGCCCAAGAACATGGCGGACATCATCGCGGGCCTCGCTTACGAGAGGTCAAATCAAGAAAGCTCAATGGGTAAGCCGGATGACATTACTGTTCTAGTAGCGTTCATTGTTCAATAATCCGATTTGTGATGTAATGCTCAGTGCTTACTTGCTGGGGGCCTAGGGTTCATTATCATAGTTAAATATGGTTATTTATTATCCGGACATAGTTTTCAACAAGGAAATCAAATATTACCTGAACATTTTAGATGGCTTCAACACCTGAACTTTTGTTGTTTTTGTTTTTATGCTTTATTTAAGGACGAATCCTAACTCTGAATCAAATGTTTCGGCCACTAGACTTATTAGGTGTTACCAATCTATGCATTCATTTGAAACTGGAGATCTGTCTCTGATATGGATGCAATTCAGGTTAGGGTCTGGGCTTCGGTTGTTTTAGATCTTTTGAGCTCCCACCAGGCCTGCTAAGAGTTCCCTAAATCTTTCATAATCTTTGGGTTTTAGTTGGATGAGAACAAATCCCTCTTCAACAACTCTTAATTCATCGGCGTGTTTGTCGGGTAATCTAAATAGGGAAGAGCTTGAAACAAATAAATATTAGAAAATGGTTCTAGATACAAATGTACTAGACAGGATGAATATATAAAAGTGGGTAAGATGATTTAGAAATAGTATAGTATTTCTGATATAAAATTATCTTATAGGAGTGAAATATTAGAACTCTTGGAGATGGCCTTATTTATCCATTCCAAAACGTTTCTAGGAGTTGTAAAACTCTTTTTTAGTATGGATGCAATTCAGGTTAGGGTCTGGGCTTCCGTTGTTTCAGATCTTTTGAGCTCCCACCAACTAGTCCTGCTAATGGCCCCCAAAAGAACCCCTAACCCGCCACGACGGGCTAACCCATAGCTGAGAACGTGCATGTAAATGGTACAATGATCATTTCAGTCATTACAAACTTGTTCATACATGTCCGGCCATAATAGCACCCTCGCTGTTGCCTTGTACAATCAAAAGTAGTACTGTAAGTTGCAACCAGCCAATCACAGACGCTACTCCAACCAACCTACGGAGAAGAGTACTCCTAAACGAAAAAAGAGAGCTGCAAGCATGGTCCACTACCACGATAGGGGCAGCTGAATTTATTGCGTGGTTCAGTCTTTTTTTTTTTTTTTTTGTGCGTGGTTCAGTCGGGTAAATGATGATGACGCATCGGACAATCAGGCATCCTACCCTCACCTTATCATCAGATAAACAATGGCGGGGCTGGGTGCGACGTGGAGATCTCGGGATCTGATGGCCTGTACAAACTGGCCAGATCAGTAGCAACAGTCTCAGTCTACATGGCTGCTGCTCCACCGTTGGACGGCCAGGTCACGGCAATGGGGCTGGTGACCTCGTGCGCTCCGTCGCTCCAGGTGATGGACCCAAACGAGTAGCTGGAGTCTACGATCACCGGGTTGCCTGACACCGCGAGGGTGATCTCGTAGCCCAGACTCTGCTGCTTCCCGTCGAACGCGAGCTTGCTCGGGGTCACCGTGACGTCCACGCCGGACGGGCTGACGATCTTGGCCTGGTACACTGCGCTGGAGTTGCTGCCGACGTTGCGCACGACCCGGTGGTACGTGACCGAGTCTTGGTAGGAGGAGAAGACGGCGGCGAAGGCAGGGTAGTTGAGGTCGCCGGAGCGAGCGAATTTCCTCGAGCAGTTGGTGACCGAGCCGTCCTCTGTGAAGATGGAGATCAATGATGGGGAGTACCCGAGCGTGCAGAGGAAGGCGACGTAGTCGTCGGTGCCGGCGTCGTACACTAGCCCCGGGTCGAGGGCGGCGTTGGGGTCGACGTGGCCTGCGCCACGGACGAACGGCGTCGACTCCGAGCCCGTCGCGAGGTCCTTGATGGTCTCCCCGGAGTTGTCCAGGTTGTACGCCGTGGTCATGAGGGCCGACTTGATCGCCGCGGGGCTCCACTCCGGGTGCGCCTGCCGGAGCAGCGCGGCGAGGCCGCTCACGTGCGGGCAAGACATGGACGTCCCGGAGATGATGTTGAACTCGACGCGCCTCGAGTCGATGTCCAGGTCGGTGGGGGAGGCGGCGCCGGTCCACGCCGCGAGTATGTTGACGCCGGGGGCGATGACGTCGGGCTTGAGGATCTCTGGCGCTCGGTAGTTGGGGCCTCGGCTCGAGAACGCCGCCACCTGCGGCGCCGACGGTGACTTGCCGATGACCGTGCCGCGGAACACGATGGTCGCCGTCGGCGACGGATCCGTCTGGACGTAGTACCTGATCTTGTCGCCGAACTTCTGCCCGACCATAGTCGCCGGCACGAGGTGTGAGTCGGCGATGAGCTCCTCGCCGCTGTCCTCGGTGTTGGCCAGGATCATTCCGACCCCACCGGCGAGCTTGACCGCCGCTCCTTTCTCGACGCGAGCGTTGTTACCACGCAGACAGAGCACGATCTTGCCGGCCACCTTCTTCGCGTCGAGTTCGCCCATCAGGCACAGGCGGGAACCACAGTCCCCGGAGAACACCACCGGCAGCTGAGTGGAGTCCAGGGGGTCACCGGCGTACAGAGACACGCCGCCGAAGCTGCGGCCATCACCGAGAACCACATCGGCGGGGAACTCGCGGTCGATGGTGGACGCGCCGACGGTCAGGATCCACGGCGCAATGTTGACGGCGGTGTACTCGCCGGGGCCGGAGTTGCCGGCGGAGCAGGAGACGACGATTCCCTTACGCACCGCGTGGAAAGCGCCGATGGCGATGGAATCGGCGAAGAACCTGGGGGCGTACCCGTTGGCGCCGACGGAGAGTGAGATGACGTCGACGCCGTCGGCGACGGCCTCGTCAAAGGCGGCAAGGATGTCGGAGTCGTAGCATCCGGACGTCCAGCAGATCTTGTACGCCGCGATGCGCGCGCCGGGGTCCATGCCCACGGCCTGCCCCTTGGCGTAGTCGAAGAACCCGGCGTCGGACACCGGCGAGCCAGCCGCCGTGGAGGCGGTGTGCGTGCCATGGCCCTCAGTGTCCAGCGGCGACTTTGACTCCTTGGTCTCATCTATGGGGTAGCCGAGAGCAGCCTCGTACCCCTGGTAGAAGAACTTGGCGCCGATGAGCTTGCTGTTGCAATAGGCGGTCGCGTTGAAGGAGCCCGCGGAGACGCATCCGCCAGAGAAGGACGCGGGGGGCGGGCCAAGCCCAGCAGGCGCCGCGAACGAGTCCCGGCCGATGGGGTAGAGCCCGGTGTCGAGCACGCCGACGACGGCAGAAGACGCGTCCCCCGACGCGGCCGGGAGGAGCCCGGCGGCCTCCGTCAGGCGGAGGAACGCCGGGGTGTGGGTGGTGTGCAGGTGCCGCGCCTGGTCGGGGTAGACGGCCAAGACGCCATCCCCGGCCGCGGCGTGCGCCGCCTGCTCGGGCGTGAGCCGCGCGGCGATGCCCGTGGCCGCGTGCTGGTAGGAGTAGAGCACGCGCGGCCTCGGCGCGCGCAGGCGGCGCGGGAGGAGGCGGCGGAGCACCGCCTCGCCCCCGCCGTTGGCGCGCGCGGCGGACAACGCCGGGTGGCCTGGTGACAGGTGGATTATGTAGGTCGACTGCGCGCGCGCCTCGGCCGCCGCGGCGACGGCGGCGAGGACGGCGAGAGCGAGCAGGACGGCGAGGCGCGGGCCCCTGATCCTCGCCATAGTGCTCGGAGCAGATTGGTCAATGCGGCCGAGGGTGTTGGTTTGGGATAATAGTAACATAAAACAAGTGTGGGCCCGGTCGATGTGTGGACCTTGGATTGGCCGCGCTGTGGAGGAGATCGGAGTCTGGTTTCCCAGGCTCTCTCTTGTCTTCTTGGCTGAGCTTGGCCGCTTGATCTACCTACCTTCACTGCCTCATTGTCATTGGTGGGCGTTTTTGCGTATGCACTTGGACACGTCTTAATGCAAGGTACACGTAGTACTTAGTAAAGGCATTATTGCACTCACTATTCGCAAGCAAGAGCGGCTGTACATTACATACCTCAAGCTTTTGCGTGATGAGCCCAAGCTTTTCGACAGGGATACTGTTGCCTCGTTCCCTTTGGGAAATTTATTAAAAATTAACGCAAGATGTGGACTTCAAAGACCATTGTTTGTTAGTTATACGTAATTCTGTATAGAGTTTAGTACTATTATAGAGCAGTAATGACACTCTAGGCATAGCGTGGAAGAAATCATGGCCTGGGGCTTTGAAATTAAGCTGATGATATTTTGTTTAACTGCACTCTTATTTATCACAATTTATATGAATTAGGGTTGAAATAAATAAATTTTAATCTCAATCCGCTCCAACACACGTGGATTGAATGTTTAATTAGCATGGAAGAAATCAACAAATCCTATGTCATTATTTTAATTATTATTTTGGTACCTAATCTAACTTTCGTGGACATCGCTGAATGTTTTAAAACAATGAGTGAATAGTAAGCAGATCATATCCACGTTATGCCTGTGATCAATGAGTCCAAGCATGTATGTGTTTCTTATGTAGTACTCACTCCATCGTCACTCGGGAAACATATGTGTGAGGAAACATGATTCCTAAGTGACACGTATTAAGGAACAAAGGGATCGGAGTATATATATCGTGAAGACGTGAAGCTTTGGTTTGACCCGCTAGAGATTCGAGGACTGGTTGATACTTAATCTGTTTTAAGTTATATAGTTTGTTTGACTTTTTCAATCCTAAGTTTGATTACTGTTCTTATTTATTTTTTTTTGTAAAATATTATTTTTTTTATGTGACTTACTTATTTAATAAATAGTCTAGATAAATAATTTAAATTTGACTATGTTTACATATTTTTTTGAATGAGTAGTTAAAATTAGAGTAAAAAAAGTCAAACAAAAGTTGGTGTGCTGTATTGTAATGTACTACGGAGTAACATGCATTCCAATACCGACTGAGGACTGAGCTAAGCTCTGACGCATGCTGCCCATTCTTTAATTCCCATGCATACATGCTTACTCCTCAAGTCATGTTGTGTCATGCCCATGCATGACTCACCAGCCACCACACAGCAAGACAGAGTGCTACTGTACAAGACAATAATCCGCAGATAAACAGAATCCGGCTTCAGCCTGGCTTGCTGATCCTATCCATCGGATCCCGTCCAATTCAGAGTTCAGATATGTCACCATCAAGCAGTTGAGAATGGCCGAGAATATATTGAACCAAAATTAACTGCTATCCATGCATGCACTTTGATATATAGGGGTATAAAACTAGCTTGCTCAGGGGGAAAACTAAATTACCGCTAGTTACTGGCATAGGGGGAAAACTAAATTACCTAGCCCCTGCGTGTTAAAGCAAAATGTTTTTTTTTATTCATTGAGCTGGTAACACGAGCAGGCTATCGGCAGCAGTATCTAAACGCGGAGTCTCCTCTGACCTTACATTTCCCGAGAGTAGAGTACACATCCATGCGGTAAACAAATGATTAAAACTGTACTCTGCATATTGGTAATTCATGTCGTTTGTGACAAAGACTCGATCAAACATTATAAATATAACTAGTAAATGACTCTTAAATTGTTGAGTTTAAAAATTTTAAAATTATATGAATAGATTTGTCTTAAAAATACTTTTATAAAAATATACATATATTATTTTCCAATAAATACATTTTATAAAAAAAAATTAAAGCTAAGATTCCAAAACGACTTGAAATGGGGGTGCCCTATAAACTACTCACCCTCCCGCACAAATCACGGTCCTACGTACCGTCACATGCCATTGTCCATTAGCTCTCAACTGATAGTCAGCTAGCCTCCTCGTCCTCTCCTTGCCTCGCCAAGGCAAGCACAGCCAAGAGAGAGAGCGCGCGCGCGCGCACGCAGTGATCTGATGGGGGACAACGACCAGCAGCTCGTTGCGGCGGCGCGCGTCGCCCCGCGGCGGCCGATGGTATTCCGGTTGCCACGGAGACTGGTGCCCAGAGCGGCGTGTGGAGCGTCGCCGCCAGTGCCGCCGGCGGCGGCGGCGCCAAGGAAGAAGAAGAAGATGGCCGTGGCCAGGCTCGGTGGGAAAAGGAGGCTCTTTGGCGCGATCCGGCGGCTCCGGATGCGGTGGCTGGCCGTGCTGTACAGGCGCACGCTGCGGCGGCTGCGCGCCTACTACGCCACGGCGATCAACGACCTCCTCGAGGGCGCCGCCGTCATCACCTCTCTCCGTGGGTCGACCGGCGCCGACTGCGCCTTCGGCACCGCGTTCGCGCCGGTCGTCACCATCGGGCTCTGACGACGAGCTCGATGTCACCCAAAGTTGTCCAGCCCGTTTGTTGGTCTGCTTGTATTGAGGCCAATCTCTCTCTCGTTTTCTATTGCTCTCTTTCCCTCTGCCGTGTTCTTTGCTAACAACTAGCACGACAATTCTTGTTCGATCTACATCTGTACTGTATGGCATCTTTCTGGATCGTCGGTCTCAAGAATCAGAAAAGAGTATAGAAATAAAGAAATAAATCTTTTTTTCAGTTGTGCTTGATATATAATAATAATGTATATTTCCTATATACGTTTCTATTGATTTATATTTTTTCTAATAATATAAAAGAAATAAATTCTTTGTCGACCCCTGCATATTCATGGCACGCTACGTACCTAGAAGAAATTTCTCTCTCTTTTTTCCCTCTTTGTCCTACAATAATACATACTCCCATCCGTTGTCCGTCCTAAAATAAGAATCGTTTTTTCAACCTTAAATTTAATTAGATTTATAAAAAATATATGTAATATTTATGGTTTTAAATAAATTTAAAGATTTAATTATATATCATAAATACTAATATTTGATATATATAATTAATCAAAATTATTTAAAAAGAACAATAATTATTTAATTGACGGAGGTAGTAACATATTTGAAATAGAGGCATCGTACGACCGTGCAGTACTACACACGCTCTCTTTTTCCTAATTTGACCTACGATGCGCATGACGGATTACTTACATAAGATAGCTACTAGTATAGTATTTCTAATAAACTTATCTTTCGAAAAAAATTTAAAAGGTTTAAAAAAAATATGATAAACTCACCCAGAAATCACGAGGGGAGGATGGATGCGAAATATACACGGGAGGAACAAACAATAATGCATTTTTTTCTTTTTCATAGTGCCAACAGTGCAAATTTCTTTAAAATTTAGTGTTAGCCTTTTAGTCTCTTTTTCCAAAAAAAATATTTACTTTACTTTGGAACATATTAAAATAGTTTAAGGATTGAGTAAGTTGGTGCTTTAATTTGGCTCTGTTTTTTATGTTGAAATTTGGTTTATGCTGATTTATTATGAGAGAAAAACATTGTTCGGTGAAAAGCAAGGCTAATGTAGTGTAGATGAACAGAGCTTTTGTTTGCTTGTATACACCACTCGCCCACATCACATTACATAATCAATGGTGGAGCTAGAGAAAATTTGAGAGGGTGCGTTTACTTTATAGGTGCATATAATTTTATTGTGATGGTTATAAACACTTTTTTCTGATTTTCTGTGGGGTGCGGCTGCACCCACTAATCACTGTATAGATCTAGCACCATATATATATATATATATATATATATATATATATATATATATATATAATGTTATACTAGTACTTTCCATGTCGCTCTCTTTCACTCTTTATTATTAAAAATTGTTTATTTATGATTTACGCATGATCGTCATGCTTACTGAAAAGCTTTAAACCCCATGTATATATTAAGCTGAATGCTCGTCAGTGAAATATGAAAAGAAATACCGTTGCACTGTCTTCCTCCCTCCGAGAGTCGACAATGACAGGTGACATCTGGGTTGGCATCTTCCCTTCAAAGATCCTGTGGCTCATGCATGCCGCCACACTGTCTTGTTGAACTAGAATACTGTATGTAAATGGCCACTAGGACTAGAATTTGTTGATCAAACCAACCAACCGCCTTATGGGGAAGATAGTGACCATTCTCTCCGACAAGTACATCATTTTTCTTTCCTAAAAACATGTTGTAGATAGGATCAGAAAGAGTTTAAATAGTACAAGAAACACCGATAATCCACCAAGGAATCAACACGAGCACTAGGAAACAAACACTGCAACTTTATGTTGGACACAACTGCACACTTCGAACGATTGCAAAATGGACTCGAGAGATCGAGAGAGATCAAGGGATCGATCGGAAAGCGAGACGATTCTTATCATCAATAAGTGGACGTCATCCACAGACTCTACCAATCAGTAGGGAGGAGTGTCCAAATCTCCCAACAGACCGCATGATTCTCTCGATTCTGTTAGAATTAGATTCAATATAATAATGATATTAGGACTGAGCACATCGCGTCAGAATTAAATTTTTGTGGCTCCAATATCATCAAAGCTGAATCTGATCGCTGGATAGAAGCCGGTGTGAGCGGGCTGGGAGCCTTGGCAGGGAGGTAGGCGCGGCAGAGTTCTTGACGGATTCTAGGTTGTTCACTGCTAAAATGTAGTAGACCCTATTCCAGTCTCGGCCAACAGTCTTGTAACATAAACACTCTCAATGATACATAGCGCTAGTGTGTATTCGGAAAAAAAAATCAAAGCAAATTTTGAGTTCTCTTATCTTTTTGGTATGTTTCATAAACCTTTTTTTTGGCAGAAAATAAATCTTATCTTATACTTGCTCCATTTCAAATTATAAAACATACCAAAAATCTTAGAGAGTCAAAACACCTCACTAAAATTATAAAAAAAATTACAAAAGTTTATATACTATAAAAATATAATCCAATTGCGGTTAGCTCGCCTAGAGAAGGAGCACTCTCGCGCCAAAACAGCACGGGAGTTGCAGTGTGCCGTTGGTATTGCTAATTAGAATTTGGGTTTTTTCTAGATCAGGCATATAGTCTGTATTTTATTAAGAAGAAGAGAATGTTCAATAGACCTACACATAGATAATACATGAGGAATCGTGATTAATCCATGGATTACCAATGAAATCCTCAACACAAGGCACAAAGCAAGAAACATGAGAAGTGGGGGGCCCTCCACCAGCAAACCCAGCAACTGAGCCTAATACAAAAGGTAACTCAACACCTAGGTAGCCAGTAGTGATAGGAGTCATAGAAGATAACAACGACAAAGCATCCGCAACATGTCAAGACAACCTCGGTGGCAAAGCATCCACCGGAAACTTCTCGGCGGCAAAGCATCCGCCGGAAAACGATCACGACCTCGGCGGCAAAGCATCCGCCGGAAACGCGACCTCGCTAAAAGCTCCTCTGAGTCACTTAAGTCAACGTCCTCAGGACCACGGGCGAGGAGAGACAGCCTGGACGACGACAACGCCTCCACTGGAAACGACCTCGGCGGCAAAGCATCCGCCGACAACGACAACGACGACTACGGCTACAACCAACACCCACCAGACAAATCTAGGTGAAGAAAGACATGACGTCCAATTAGGTTCAGAACGACGAGCAGACGCAGTGGGGCAGCACCAAGTAGGGGGCAGGGGCGGCCACCGTAGTGCTCCAACGAAGCCTTTATGAAGGGGATTGACAACCGCGGATGCCAACAACGTTAAAGAGCACAAAAGACTTTCGTCCCAGAGTCCACCGCTCCCAGTGAAGACAAGCTTCAGCGACACCTTCTAGAAGGAGAATGACGTCGCCACCGCTGCCGGCCCGAGCAGCTAGACAAGGTATTTCACCCAAGCAAGGAGTCCTCATCCCGGAAAGTGGGGGTGGTGGCATGCCACTGCAGGTGGGGTGGGAGACTCGACAGAGGTCCGTCTTGCCCGTCGCAACGCCGGTGCTTCGGCCGGACGCTCAACATCCCGCCGCCGCCGACGTGCGCCAACAGCCGAGAAGCCCATGCGCGCCTGGATCTGGCCGAACATTGCCGCTCGGGGGCCAGATTCGGAGTCCAGGGTGCCACGGGTAGCCGGCAGCTGGCGAGCACGGCTAGGCCGCCGCGGGACAGACGACTGCTGGCGCGCAGCCAAGCTGCCATGAGCACCAGCCGCTGGCTGGGCCGCCATGTGCGCCCACGCGGACACCAGCCAGCGAGCTGCCAGGCACAGATCCGTGCAAGGAGAGAGTAGATCCGGCCACAGCAGATCCGGATTTGCCTCGTCGTGGCCCAAATCGCCGGATCCGTCGGAAGAGCGGGGTGTGGGGGAAGAGACGTCAGCAGCCATGGATAAGAGAAAAAGAAGTGGAGAGGGTGTAGGGCCCTGCTGCTGCTTTCATCGCCAAGCATGGCGGACTGCCGGCAAGCTCTAGCAGCAGCAAGGAGGGGTGGGGTGGGATGTGGCCGGCGGCGGAGTTGGTTGGGGCAGCCGCCCGAGTCGCCCACGGAAGGGACGACGCGGGGGTCGACCGAGTCACCTAACCTCCTACCTACCCTCATTGTAATTTGGGCTAACCCACGAGCTATACAATTACACTCTCTTTCCTAATCTTTCTGTAACTTTACAGTCAGATGTAAGTTTCAGTCCACTGAGCAACAAGCTATGAAGCTAAACTATCATTGCACTGTCTCCTAATCTTTATGAACCCGCTCAGCAACAAACTTCAGCCCATCTGTCTAGGCAGGAAATGGCTTCAACTTGTTCAGTTCAGCGGAGTTAGAGTGACAAAATTGCAAGGGAGAATTGGTTCCATAGCATCGAAAGGTTGCAACTTCCGTAAAATACCATTGAAAGATTTTAGCACCGAAAAATAGCACCAGAATGTGTCACCGTGAACTAAATATAGCATTCCGTAAGTTTTTACTTAAAGAAACGGTAACACTCTGTGCTCGCTTCCGCGTTTCTCCTCCTGGGCCCTGCAAGCGCCGCCACGAGTTCAGCAGTCGCTCCCTATGCAATTTGTTGTCGTGACCGACGTCCATTGCTCTAGTCGTACCTGCTGCTGCTGGGCTCCAGCATCCCGAACGTAACTACATGTGGCCGCCTTCCCTCGTCACAGCAGCAGCAGCAGTAGCTGGAGGCCATAAAGAACGAAGTGGGAGCCGCCGCAGCAGTTGTCATCGAAGGACTCCGACGCCGCTGAGCTTGACTTGCTCATCCTCGCGGCTCGACGAGCAGCAGCATGGCCAGAGCCGTCCATGTCGAGGTCCGCTTGCGGCCAGGGCCACCCGTGCCATCAGGGCCGAGCTCGCCCGCGCCATGGCCGGAGCCGTCCACGTAAGTCGAGGTTCGGCACCTCGTTATCGTTAGCAACCACCGGAGCTGAATTTTTTTTCCCTGCGTCAAGTTCGTAGATAGAGATGGTGCCGATTGCCGAACTTGACGAGTTCGTTCGAATCAGATGGCCTGAGACGATGGTCGGGTCCTTGATCTGCAGGCCGTGTTGCAGCGCTTCGCGTTCGACACCATCTTCATGGTCGCCGCACACCCTTGTTGCCTCTGCCTCGCCGACGGCGGCGGCAGCGGGGTCTGCTGGGCGAACGCCAATAAGTCCGAGTTCATGCACGTCAGGCAGCTAGCGCCTACCGCTCGTGGATGGCGTCAACAGGAGCAACAACATGCTATGGGCACCGCTCATGAACTCTAGCGTCAAGCGCGAGACCGTTTTCGCGTCCTCAACTCCAGCGACCTCATGCTCGTCACTGACGGCGGCGCGACGCAGTGAGGTGACACTACTTGCGGCTGGCGAGGGTGGGGTAGCAGATGGACACAGGAGGAGAAAGGAGCGTCATAGTGCAGGCTGCGCACCACCTCGGTCGGCTGCCGCGTGACGCTGCCCGCGTGCAGGCAGCGCCGCCTCTGCCTGGCCGCTCCCCTCGGCAAGGCCATGCCGCCTCCACCGGCCGCCATGGGCCCCTCTCCGGGACAGAAGGTTGCACCACATCCGCCGCCCGCCGCGGGCCGCTCTCCACGCACAGGCAGCGCCGCCTCCACGCGCAGACACAGCACCGCTGGTTCTAGGGGTATTTTGGTACGAGTTAACGGCTCAGTTGCTGGAAACTGACGGACTGGTAATTTCAGCTCACGGTGGCACCTTTTAGTGCTATTTTACAGACCTGCAATCTTTCCGTGGTATTTTAGGGAAGTCGCAAACTTTTGATGCTATGGAACCAATTTTCCCAAATTGCAAAGTTCTCAACGCAAGAACAGAAGCACCTGACCCTCACAATTCCGCCTACACTGAATACACTTGTTTGGACTTGGGCTTGGGCCTGGGCCTAGGCCTTAAAAGCAGAACCAATTTATTTTTAATCTCATACTCCCTCCATCTCAAATTATAAGACATTCCAATAATCTTGGAGAGTCAAACTATCTCAAATTTGACCAAACTTCTATGACAATATAATAACATTTATAATGTCAACTAAGTGTCATTAAGTTTATTATTAATTATATCTTCATAATATGCCTATTTCATATCATATTTTTTATAAACTTTGTTATAATTATTGGTCAAACTTGAGATGATTTGACTCACAAGATTCTTGAAACGTCTTATAATTTGGGGTGGAGGAAGTATATGATGCTTGGGTGAACCGGCCGTTCTCATCGCCGGGGGCCCTCCTAGCGAGGCTTCTTCGGTTCCATCTCTCAGTAGGGCCTTCTGTGGCAACTCGTGTTTGACTTATCAGCCCAACTTATATTTATGGTATAATATTTTTATCTCACAACAAAACAAGCAAAAATATCATCAGTCGGATTATAAGTTATAAGTCATTGAAACGATAAGCCAAATTTTGAAAATAAGAATTAGAAAACTACAGTTTATTTTGCCATCACATCAGCAACCCTGTCTCCATCGACAATCACTAGAGCCCCTCTTCCATTTTTCGTACTCACACACGCTGACACACACCTTCCGGTGATCATTTACCATTTAACCTTGTCGCAGATACTAAAAGAAAAGCGAACATGATAAAAAGAACAGTTTGTGAGCTTTTGACTTGTGGGCATAACAACATTTAAAATTATATATCATTTAAACTTTTTCAAAAGTTAAAATATCTTAAATTTGATCAAATTTATATAATAAAATAATAAGTATAATTAGATTTTTATATTTTTATGGTATACCGTAAATCTTTATAATTTTCATCAAATTTTATGTCTTGACTCTCAAAAAGGGTTAAAAGAATTTATAATTTGGACTGAGGGAGTACAACATATGGGTGTATACTAGCCAGAGTTTTGAAGTTCATTAAGGGCGCGTTTAGATCCAAAATTTTTTGGCTTTTGGCTACTGTAGCACTTTCATTGTTATTTGGTAAAAATTATCCAATTATGGACTAATTAGGTTCGAAAGTTTCGTCTCGCAATTTCTCGATCAACTGTGTAATTAGTTTTTTTTCCGTCTACGTCTAGTACTCCATGCATGTACTGCAAGATTCGATGTGACGGGGAATCTTGAAAATTTTTGGTTTTTGGGTTCCATCTAAACGGGACCTAAATTAAACTGAGGAGCACGTTTGACATGGAAGCTGTGTGGGGTCCAAACTGGCTGCGCCCGCTCAATCGACAAACCCCCTGGAACGCCCGTGGGCCGTGGCCCGTGGGCTTGGCCTCGAAGCAACCCGCAAACGCGGCTCCCGTACTGGGTCGGCCACCCAGAATCGCCACCACCCTGTCGTGTTGGGTTGGGTTGTCTCTGGCTTTAGCTCTGGCTATTTTTCAGAATTTGGTCCTTTTTTTGAACTATTTTTATATTTGGATCCCTGAAAAAACTAATTGCAGATTTGAACCCTGAGGTCGGCGCTATACCCCACGGCGTCGAGGTAACACAGCTCGGCGCCATGTCCCACGGCGTCGAGCTTTGTGACCAGAACCAACGTGGCAGCCGACGTGGCAGGAAGGTCGACGCCGCGGAGCACGACGCTGAGGTATGTAATACAGAAACGCATGTGCAGTTCAGTTGGTCGAGACTTGAGGTGTTGAGCCTTTGGTCGTGGGTTTGAACACAGATCTATACATTTTGTTTATAATTATGAATTAATTTTAATTATAAGTAAGTATAATATTTTTTATATGATGTATTTATTTAATTATAATTATGGAGTAACTATTTATTTATTTATTAGATTATATATCTAGCCTTTGTAAATAGAACAAGTAATGTTTGTTTCTAGTTTTCTTCAAAACCACATGTGTAGTTTAGTTGGGCAAGGCATGTGGTGTTTTAGCCTTAGGTCGTGGGTTCAAAGTAATGAATTGACACAATTTTTGCTACTTTTTTATATATTTTTTATTTAATTTCAAAATAAGAATTATTTAATTTATTTTTATAAGCTCTTGAAACATTCCGTTTTATAATTTATTTTTTATTTGATGTTTGAAACAATGAGTTTGGTTGTTCTAATGCTTTGATTTTGAAATAACTTTTTATCCATCAATAAATTTTAGTCGAGATATATAAACTAATAAATAAATAAATAGTTACTCCATAATTATAATTAAATAAATACATCATATAAAAAATATTATACTACTTATAATTAAAATTAATTCATAATTATAAACAAAATGTATTCTATAAAAAATATTGCTTAAAAACATAGCAAAACGTATAGATCTGTGTTTGAACCCACGACCAAAGGCTCAACACCTCAAGCCTCGACCAACTAAACTGCACATGCATTTCTGTATTACATACCTCGGCGCCGACCTTCCTGCCACGTCGGCTGCCACGTTGGTTCTGGTCGCAAAGCTCGGTGTTACCTCGGCACCGTGGGGCATGGCGCCGACCCCAGGGTCCAAATCTGCAATTAGTTTCTCCAGGGATCTAAATGTGAAAATAGTTAAAAAAAAGACCAAATTCTGAAAAATAGGGCTGCTTTGCCCTGCCGCACCGCAACGCAAAGCACTCCAACGCGGGTCCCATCGGTCATCGCCCACCTGCAGCCTGCAGGCAGAGGCAGCAGCTCAGTCAAGGCACCCAAGCGCAACCGCTTCTTCCCGGAAAGGGCAAAAGGAAACGCGCCTCGTCCGGCGGGACGGAAGCCCTTCTTCCCATCCGCCGTCGCCGCCCCGCAAGATTCGACGCGATTTAGGCCACCATCTCCGCCTCCTGCCCCGTCTCCCTATTTCTCTCTCCCTCCCCCTCCCGCAAAATTCGCACCGGGTGGGCGCACCTGAACTCCCGCTTCCCCTCCCAAAACCCTAGCAGGTTCCGGCCTCCCAGGCCAATCCGATCGGCCGCTGCGGCCCGCATTTGTTGATCAGTCGAGGTAACGTCTCCAATCGAACATCTCTCTTCCTGGATGGTTTCCTTGTTTTTATTCTCGGTACCTGTTTTTCCGTCTCCGTCCAGTTTCTTCCTAGTTCACCTGTGTTGGATTTGGACCTGTTAGATTAAATTCTTTGTGTGAATTACTCTAGTTGTACTAGTGTTTGATGGGATATGGTGGGGATGCTCCAACCTCCAAACTGTTCATACAACTTGGGAAAAGAAAAGGATAGGCTATCGGTGATCAGTGCCCGCCCAATCGATGGCCTTTCTTCTTCTGTAATAAAGACTCGGTTTCTCTGTCTGTGGTACCAGGTTTGACTTTGTACTGCCCCAAGGATCAGGATCAAGATCGCATCGCCAGTTGAAGCCTGGGGGGGTTTAAATAACGCTGTCTGACTGTGCCATTAATAACCTCGTGTTACAACTGCTGAGCTGCACCGGAGGCCGTGACCCACTGGCCATCCGGGGTACTCTACATTGACACTGACGAAGCCCCCTACAGCCTGCGCTCCACGATATGGCGACAGCGACAATGGCAACTGCCGCGGGGGCCGCGGTGCTGCTTTACTACACGTTGAACCGCCGCCTGCACACAGAGAGGCTGAATCAGGAAGGGGGGGAGTGCAGCAATAGCAGGGACATGGCGCCCACGGCCACGCCGAGTTCTCCCAGCAGGAGCCGGGTGTCGCGGAGGGACGTCCGTGCCCCTGCCACCTGGCTTGAGACTATCTCAACGCTGTCAGAGACGCTGCGGTTCACTTATTCGGAGACCCTTGGGAAGTGGCCGATCGGTGACCTGGCTTTTGGGATCAGTTTCCTCCTCAAGAGACAGGTTGGTGGCTCATGCTTTGTTGGTAATTTTGTTTTCATTTGATCTTGTTCTGATTCTTAGAGTTCTAAAGGCAATGGTGGAGTGCTGTACATTTAAGCTTGGCTTTACATTTCACTCCCATTTTGCTTATGTCATCCTTTAGATCTTTCCTCTATGACAATACATAACCAGGACAGAGCTGTCTATTGTGGAATTTGATTAGTTCTGTTATTTGATGAACCGGAAGTACAGAGTGCACTGTGATTGCCAATACTATTAAGAAGTTTCTGATAGCTCTGCTTCTGAAATGTGTTCCAGGGAAACTTATCTGTAGCAAGCATATACGCTGGAAATGATAGTGTGGAGCTCAAAGGAGCTGAAGTAATTTCTGACTTAAAGTATCTTCTCAATTTGCTGACACTTTGCTGGCATTTCTCCAAAAAGCCATTCCCGTTGTTTTTGGAGGCGACTGGCTACTCTGCGGATGATGTTCTTATGCAAGAACCTAAAGCAGGAGTGAGTGAAAACTATCTATTGCTTTCTTATGGCCATTCTTTTGCTGATTTTGTATTGCAATAGTTATGCACAAGAACAGTGTTTACTCGCGTTGATCCAGGGATTTCTGTGGTTTCCTTGCAGATTTTGAAGCCAGCTTTCACCATTTTGCTTGATAGAGACAAAAAGACCATACTTCTATTAATTAGGGGAACTCATAGCATCAGAGATACGTTAACAGCTGCCACTGGTGCTGTGGTTCCGTTCCACCATACAATTGTACAGGAAGGTGGTGTTAGCGATTTAGTACTAGGATATGCTCATTTTGGGATGGTTGCGGCTGCTAGGTGGATTGCGAAGCTCTCAGGGCCTTGTCTGGCACAAGCATTGCACATGTATCCTGACTTCAAAATAAAGGTATTAGTTGTGTCATAGCTCTTTTTTATTCTCTGATGCTAGAGTACGAGCATCACTACAGCATAACTTTTTTATGACTTTAATGCATTATAACTATGTTTACATGTCTCTTTCAAAGTGTTGCAATCTATCGGTGTTCATGGCGATTAGAAAATCTATGTAGGTTGTTGGACATTCACTGGGGGGTGGTACAGCTGCTCTATTGACATACGTCCTGAGGGAGCAGAAGGAGTTTACCTCTACTACTTGTGTGGCGTTTGCTCCAGGTTTACATGCCACATTTGTTTTTCTCTCTTTTAGAACATTAATTTCTCAATCAAATCATGAAAACGATCTGCACATTCTTTCGAATTTTAATTGCCATTTTCTCATTTTTGTTAGTACCATATATATTGGCTTGCTCGTGTCATGTTTTCATACTCACAGGGGCAGGTTGGTATTATAGATAGTACAGACTGCTTCTGAACTTGTGATTAGTGCTGCCACTCAATTGATAAAATCCAAAGTATGCTGTAGATTAAGTCCTTAGCTGTTATTCTGATTGGAACTGTTATAAGTTTTTTATCCTAAGTTTGATGTTTTTATCATACTAGAATCTTGGATAAAGTTATATTCCATTTAACTATGTAGAGATATTAAAGGAATATATGTTTTTCTTAGATGATGCTCTGTTTTGCAGCTGCATCTATGACATGGGAACTAGCAGAGTCAGGAGTGCGTTTTATCACTACAGTCATCAACGGAGCTGATTTAGTTCCAACATTTTCAGTGGCATCAGTAGACGATCTTCGTTCAGAGGTTTCTTATTGATAGTCCTGACTTTGTTAATCCCCATGATAATATATGTTTTATTTTCTAGAAATTTATTAGTGGCACATGCATTAACTATACTTCTTTTGTAAGAACATATGATGACAATATCCCTTCATAACAGGTTACAGCATCTGCTTGGCTAAATGATCTCCGTCACCAAATTGAACAAACCAGAATCCTAAGCACTTTTTATCGTTCAGCATCAGCCTTGGGATCGCGACTTCCTTCTATGGCGAATGCTAAAGCAAGAGTAGCTGGTGCTGGCGCCATCTTAAGACCTGTATCTACCGGGACGCAGGTTACCTTCTATGCTTCGTATGCTACACCATCTACAGGAAGCTTAGTTATCTTCTAGTTTGAAACATTTGCACTGCCCTTGACATCCAGTGATCATAATCTTATGGCCAGGTTGTAATGAGGAGAGCTCGCAGTGTAGCACAGGCAGCATGGACAAGACCTGGACTGCAACTATCCTCATGGGCTTGTATTGGACCAAGACGGCGAAATAATGTTTCATCTACAACTGTCACATCAGAGGAAATAAGAGCATCTACAAGCGGTGGATCCGAATCCACTTCGCTGTTGACTGAAACAACCGTAGAAACCTCAGAGACAATCACATCAGAAGCTGTACCAGAGGAGGTTCAGAGTTCCGTTGCTGTGGCAGTCGATGCTATTGGCTTGGTAGATGACAAGGTAGATAGCGATGATGACATCGCTGATCACCATGACGAAGACAGGATGACTGATGTGGAGCTGTGGCAGCAACTGGAAAGTGAATTGTACCGGAAGAGGGAGGGAGAAGAAGATGACATAGTGGAAGATATGACTGAAAGTACAATTGCTGATGAGGTGAGTGGCGTAGCTGAAGATGTTCTCAGTGAGACCAAGGAAGTGCATAGGTTCTACCCTCCTGGAAAAATCATGCATATATTAACCTCCAGCAGGGAAGAAGCAGTTCATGAAGAGGAGCCTGATGTTCATCAGGTTGACGCGACGAATGGAGAGGAACATAGCAGCATGGGGATCTTCTTGACGCCAAGATCTTTGTACGGCAAACTGAGGCTTTCGAAAATGATGATCAATGATCATTACATGCCTATATACAGAAGAAACGTTGAGCAGCTGATCTCTGAGCTTGAGAAGGATTCCTGGGATCCTATGGGTGATAGGCTTAACACTACATAGATACAGATAGTCCGGTGTAGTTGACCGTTGTAAGAGCTGATCAAATAGGATGCTATAGGTTCGACATGTGTACCTAACTTCACTTAAATTTATCACTGTTCGCCACAACTCTACCGTACCCTGTTCTTGATGCATTTTTCATCCGCAGTTTTTGATGCATTTCACCTGTACGACAAGCTAAGAACACACTTTTCACTGTACAAACTAGATGATAGAGGAAAATCATCAGGAATGCTTCACTACAACGTACCTGTACGAGAAGCTAAGAACACACTTTTCACTGTACAAACTAGATGATAGAGGAAAATCATCAGGAATGCTTCACCACAACGTAAATTTGCAATGTTCGATTAGTGATGAAAAGGGAAAAAATATCAAGTTGCCCGACAGACATTCATGATTTCATCCTCTTGCTGGTTTCTTCCTTATCAACCTGACCACTAGACTTCCTACGAATACCAGATGGCTGGGAATTTGAGTAGCCCTTTGCTCGATCCCTTCCTTTTTGGCTCAAGAATTCTCTGAACGTTGGTATCGCGGGGAGCTCCATGTTCCCAGTCGATGCCCCAGCACCCATTGCAGACTCATCTGAATGCCCCCTCCTCTCCAACTCACAAACATGATGTGGTTTGTCTTCAGCTTCATAGTTACTGGTTTCTACTGGCCTTGTGCCGACGATTTCAGGAGATGCTGGAGGTGACTCTGGGACAATGTCGGGGGAGCCTGACGCACTGTCTTCTTTAGTTCGAATAAGAGCGTCGAGGCGGTCGTGCATCTGACTGGATGTTGCAGATGATAGCCACCGAACTGTGGCAGCTATCTGTGAGTTGTAGAACGTCTTGCCCACTTTCTCATATTTTTTGAAGCACTCTGTTTCGAGGTGTGTAGCAGAAGCCTCCTCGTCGCACCTGACAGCATGCCAAGTCATGAAACAATGAATAAAAGTCATGTTTTTTTTTGCAAGTCATACAGTGTACGAGAAAAATGCAGTTTGAGCAAATTTGTAACTAATAGTCAAAACCACACTTTCAAACAGTGCCAAACTGGAAGCAGACGTACTGAATATTCCCAAGTCGCAGCTTTGCTTGGCCAAGAGCATTCAACAATCTTTTCCGGCATGCATCTCTTAGCGCCTGAGAGATGCTTTTCTTGTCAGCAAGGCCACTGCCCTGTAATAGTCACCATATGGAACTAGAATTAGTAATTATGGAAGGTCTAACAAGGGAGAGAGTATTTCATTAATGGAAGAAATGCAAAAACCACCCCATATGTCACTTGGGTTCTGAGATTCCACCCCATAAGATGTTTTGTTGCAAAGTATCCCCCCCCCTTCTCTCTCTCTCTCTCTCTCTCTCTCTCTCTCTCTCTCTCTCTCTCTCTCTCCTTGATTCCACTGACTGCAAGTCATCCTTAACAAGAACCAAGAACAAAGGGACAGCATTTGAATCACCTGCTGCTTGGTCTGACCTTTGCCTTGGTAATAAGCATTTTCAGCACGCTCCAGGGCTTTAAATTTTGCATCCAGACCAGCTTTTGCTGGAACCTTTGAAATGGCTATATTACTCACAACCTCATTCCCATCTGCCATTAAGAACTGCATATATTAGTGCATTCCAGTGCTCCAAATAACAACCAGAGGAATCTTCTGAATATGAAATGAAAAGAGTAATGCTCTACTATTCTACCATCAGAATCTGAGATGTCTTCAGCCGATATGCTTGCCTCATCTTCACGATTCCAGAATTCTGTGTCCAAGTGTGCTGGTTTAACTGAGCTGTCATGCAGACAAAAAAAAAAATAAAAAAAATCAATGCATAGAAAATGCCAGTGCAAAGGATAAACCCACTTACAATCATCAACAAGAAGATAAATTTCTAAAAAATACAGCCCAGCCTTGTCAAGTACCTTTGAAACACTAGGGAGATCTTATTAAACCGACAGTTGGGCACACGACGGAGTTCCTCCAGACGTGATGACACTAAGTTTGGGTGCTTGCAAGCATCGCATGAGTGTTGGCATAAAGTTGGTTGTACCTAAACCATTTTAAAGATAATTCAGTAACATAAAGCAGAAAACATACTGACAAGTTCAGGATTGTTCTCATACTTTCTCTCCAAAGCTCTCAATGATCTTTTTTCGCCGGCAGCTAGAACTTTCACAATAGTCAACAATCTGCATCAAGAGAGGCAACATAATAGACTTGAATCAACTGCATGGCCCAGTAGACCAATATATATGTTTGACAGTAAGAACCTGACTGAAGTCAGCTATAGCCTTCTCAGAAAGCTCATTTGAAGAGGAAGACGGCTGTGATTTGTTACTTTTGGGGTTTCTCAAAATGAATTCCTGACAAACCACACATGTCAGTTCTACTGTTCAAAATGTAAAATATATTGTTTGAAAACTAGTTACCATTCTCCTCCGATCATCTAATCCGTAATACAAAACACTTCTTGAAGGTCGTTGATCACGACCAGCTCGACCTGACTCCTGGTAGAAGGATTCCATTGACTTAGGCATGTTGAAGTGGCATACAATGCGGACATCTTGTCTATCAATACCCTGAAAAATACAATAAAGACAATATATGAACAAACACTTCTGCAGAAATAGGAACATGCTAAAATACAACAGGAGTATTATGTACCATCCTGTGAAGCATCATCCACAGACCAATAGTCAAAGTGCCATATCGAAGCAGAATTATAGATGAAATATGGAAAAACATTAGTTCTAAGAATTGAAACTTGTGAACAAGGAATCAGCATACAAATGACTGAAATAGCGTAAAAAGAACTGAAGAGAAGCAATACCCAAAGGCTACAGTTGCAACAACAACTTGAGTTCTCGATGAAAGCCAGTCATCGAGAACAGAACTTCGCACTTTGCTATTTAGGCCAGCATGATAAGCTATTAAGGAGATGCACATAGAAACATCAAAAGAATTCCAGTACAACAAACTTGCTACAACTTGAGGTCATTAACTGCTAATTATGACTTTAATCAGCATACCAGCAGAAGAGACACCCTGCTGTGACAAATGCATGCTTAGATCATCACAAGCTGCCCGTTCAAGACAATATATAATTGAACAAACATTTCCACTTGACTTCAGTAAATTTGATATATCAGAGTAAACATCATCAAGAAGATCCTTGTAACGAACTGCAATTAGTTCATAACATAATTCATACATTAATGGAGAACAGAACTTAGAGGCAAATGAATATTTTAGTCGACAATGAGTCAATGATTATTTGAAGGCCTATAGAAAGTAAATATATAACAGTGTCGGAATTTATAAAATAATAATGCCCTATAACATATAAGAACAACAATTGTATTAGTTTCTATAATGGATTTCTTATGTGGAATACTAATGGATAGGGTCTTGATACTAATTGTCTTCATGTTGACAAGTTCTTGCACCGTCAGGCAAATAAATGATCAATAGAATCAAAAGATTACCTTCATAGAATATATTGGGTCGATTAAATGAAGCTCTAAGAATTACTGGATTTTGCAGGCACAGTGATGATACCACATCTTTCTGAACCCTAGGGTAGGAAAAGAATGAGCAAATGAGACCATGATAATATTGAGAGGAAAGGGTAGAGATAAAAAAATGAGGATGGCAGGTTGCATTACTTCGGGACAGCAGTTGCAGTTAAAGCTAACAAAGGGATATCTGGGAACTGCTTCCTCAATGATGAAAGCTTGCGGTAACTAGGTCTGTGTTCATGAAAACGGGCACTTTGCTAAGGTTGACGATAATTATTCAAAAAACACATACAAATCACTCCATACCTGAAATCATGGCCCCAAGTCGAAATACAGTGAGCCTGTAGGAAATAAGTGACAGAAATAAGCAACAAATGCCATTTATAACAGATCAAAGAATAACAAAGTGTTAAGGCATTGCTTAATTCAGACCTCATCAATAGCAACAAGACCAAGAAGACCTCTGTTGTAAAGCTTCTTTAGCTTTGCCGTAAAGCCTGATGTTGCAACAAGCTCAGGAGTGACATATAGCAACTTTAAAGAAGGATTACCAGTATCAAGGTCTTCATGTATCTGAGGAGAGAGAGCACATATACAATAAAATTGTAAATTCCAAAAAGAAGAAGAGCTATGCAAGAGCTATTCATATTTCGCTACTAGAGACAGTGGCCAGTTCATAAACAAAAGCAAAAATTCCAAATCTCAGAGTATCAGCCGTGTACAAGTTGAGGTTATGATGTCAGTTGGAATGATTACAGGAGGGTCCAAAATTGGCACATCAATTGAGCTATCCCAGCAGAGAATTACTTTGCACCGTGTTGGGACCTTACCCTTTGTTTAGTGTGAGATGCCTGTGTTGAAGAGAGAAATTCAGCTGGAATCCCTTTATTTTTCAAGCTGGCAACCTGGTTCTCCTGCAAATTTCATATGCAGAGCATATGATGTTCCATGGCATATGAAGAATAACAGGAAAAGGAGATATATGGCTAATAAATCTTACCATCAGTGCTGGTTAGCAGATTTTTCAATCAAAACAAGGAACTGTTAGTACAAGGTTCCACATAATAAATGCCATCACATTATGGAAAATATACGGATCAGTTCACCTATCAAGGGTGAAATGACAAGAACAATGCCTGTCTTCACCAGAGCTGGAATCTGATAGCACATCGACTTTCCACCACCAGTTGGCATCAAACAAAAGCAATCTCTTCCTGCAGATAAATTGTTTAACAAATTAAAGAAAACCCATAATAACGTTGAAAACATCTCAGCAGCACAGGTGCCAGCCAATATAAATAAAAGGACACACGAGCACAGCAAGCGAGCAGACCTGATAGAACAGCTTCTATGGCTTCGAGTTGTTTTCCGCGAAATCCCGAATACCCAAAGTATTGGTTCAATACGCTCGCAAGCTCCTTAGGATCTTTCTTTTCACGGCCTGATGTCCCCTTAATCTGAAGTACTCCTTTCATTTTTAGCTGAACACCACAATGCGTAAGAAGGAATCAGAGAAAGTCATGATCACTTAAAGCATTGCAACGGTTGTAACGAAACAGGCACAGACGTACTGCAGGGCGGCGTGGATATTCAGTTGAATCCCAATCTCTTGGAAAACAAACCTTCCCAACCCACACTCCCTACGGCATCGACTGAGGTCGATCTTGCGCGCGCTGATGAAGAAGTTCATTAAAAGGAAACAAAAGAAGGAAAAAAAATCAATGGACTCAACCATACATGTGTGCACCAGATTAAGACGCCACGCCACTCATGAAGGTAAATGGACCACAGATGAATGGACTAATGGAGATGAATGGACTAATGGAGGAGAGGAAGGGGGATTTTCGATATAATTGCTCAGAACTCACTCCTCTTAGAGTCGGAGAAGAATAGGTTTCCTTACTAGCCGAAGAAACCAATGCAAAGTCCAGATGGATGGATGGATGGATCTCCAGTCCTCTGCAGACCAGTACGAGGAGAGGAGGGGGTGAGACGAGAGGCGGAGGACGGCGCATCCGAGGTGCCGCCGTGAGCGGGAGGCGGACCGGCTGCGTGGGGACGACGACGACGGTGTCAGCGTCTGGGTGACTCCGGGCCGGGCTTTTGAAGAGCATTCAGTATTTGGGCTGGCCGTCATGCTGGGCTAGAAATAAGCCCATTTAGTTCCAAAACAGTTCTAATTTCAGTAATTTGTATACTCTCTCTGTCCCGTAGAAATTGCAATTGTAGGACCGAGAGGAGCACACGTATGATGCTAAATTGCCTATACTATACAGTTCATCAGTATAGTTTGCTGAAAGAAGGAGCTTATTCGGGAGTATTCTAGAATACGGTATTATAGAGAGATATTCGGTGCCATAAAGGTTGGAGGTTGGAGGTAAGGGGTGATAGATTACAGAGCGGTATCCGGTGTGTCATAAAGGTTGAGACTTGAGAGGTTTGGGGTCCACATATTTCCAGTCTGTCAGTCTAGAAACATTTTTTTTTAGATTTATGTTCTAGAAACATTTTTTTTTAGATTTATGTTCTAGAAACTTGATGACGAAGCTCATCGTCTCCGCTAGCTGGAGGGGTCCCCTTGGCACTCATCTGTGCAACATGCGGCGTGGACAAATTGAAACGTACGTGTACTCATGGCCATTGGCATCATCGCCATTGCAATTGCAGTTGCAGTTGGAATTGATGCATCCATCGCATCAGGTAGGTGCTTAGGATAATCCAAATTAAAGGCGGGCATTATTATATTTCCCCTGATCAGATCTGGTGATGCTGATCGACGGCGAGCTTTATTCGCCTAACGACAGGCACGGCTCACCCATCCGTCGACGTCGATCGCCAAAAGAATACGCGTACCTACCTGCTATTGTATTGCTATGCTGCGTCAAACCCAAGTCAGGAAGAGAAGGCGAAATGGCCACCAGCCCAACACCAAACTGCCATCGCCACCATATGTCTCTGTGCTGCTCTGCACGACTGCACTGCGTTCTGCGATGGCGGTGAGCTGCAGGGAGAAAAGCACGGCGCTATGCTACCAAGAGTGAGTAGCCTAGCCAAAGCTGACACTACCTCAATAGATAAAAGCAAGAACAGATACCTTTTGCATGTATGTTGTTCCAACTATAAGGAAATCTAAAATCTGTCGTACGTTCCTGTTGTTCGTTTGATAGATTTCTAGATGGTTTGCATGTTCCCACCAACAGAGTGCGATGGCGATTACAAAAGGTTACATCGAGAGCTAAAGACTAAAGTCTATGACTCCATGGCTTGTCGACAGGTAGTCCTAATAACCAAAAACCTATGAGAAAGTTTCTATATTAAATAAGTATTTTACGATGTCTATAATGGTCAAGCTTTAAGTTAATTGAATTAATTTCTTATTTGTTAAATACTGCAATGCAAAAGATAAAAAGTTAGCATAGAGTAAAGAGATAGTCTCACATGTTTCACGATATACAACTCTCTCCCAACATGCCGTCACTCATAGGTTTAGGGTCATCTGCTAATCAATGCTTAATTAGGTTTAATAGATTCTTCTCACGAATTAGCTATAACTTACATAGTTAGTTTTATAATTAGCTCATATTTAGTCGTCTTAATTTGCATTTAAATATCCAATATGATAGGGACTAAAATTTAACGTTTGAGAAAAAAAAGAAGTTGAGGCCCTAAGCTAACATCCACCATGATAATTCCGTCTTGTTTGTTTAAACTTATTAGCCTAACTTATCAATTATAGTACAATATTGTTTTCTGATAATAAAATAACTTTAGCCTGATTATCATCCGCATACACCATCAACCAAAATAGCCTTTGATTTCTCATTGAGCTTGTGGCCAAAGTTTTGTTTTTTATCAAACGTGGTGGGCAGGCTTCACAATGTCTAGTAAGAATTAATACAACATTTTCATTCTTGTGCGATCCCTCAGAGATGACCGTGTTGCCAAGCGGCACCAAGCAAGCTAATCCTTCGCCATCAAGAAGAACAAAGTATACGTATCTTCCACCGCCCGATCTGCATCCAATGGCCCATACACACCCCAGAGGGGCCCGGGCTTACAGTGGCAGCATAGTAATTCTGGCCATCTTCTTCCACTGCACAGGCCATGATCGGGAGGGAGGAGCGCACACAACCGTCCGGCCATCCCATCTCGTCGGCTTCACTCAAACGGCTTCTCCCGCATCCTATAAAGCCTGCTCACCAACTTCCAATGGCGGAAATTCTCGCCCTCCCACACCGACCCCCTCCCCCACGGCCGGCCCCTCGGGAACACGAGCCCCTCGCGCCGCCCTGCGCCACCGACTGAGCCCAGGCCGGCGCCGCGTCGCGTCCGACCTAGGTCGCGGGATCTCCTCCAGGGGGCACGCGGGGACCGCGCGGCGCGATGGTGGAGACGGGCGGGGGGAGGCTACACCAGCGCCGGGGCGCGGCCGCCTTCGTCGCGGCCAACAAGGTGCTGCTGGCCGCCGCGTGGGTCGTCGGGTTCGCGCTCGTGTTCCTGTGGCAGAGTGCCTCGATGTCCTTCAGCAGCGGCGGCGCCGGCGCCAGCGGCGCCGGCGGCGGAGGGTTCCTCAGACTCCTGTCGGCGCCGCCGCCGCGCCCCGCGCCGCGGCTTCGCCCCACGGCGTACAGCCTCGCGGACTTCGGCGCCGTCGGGGACGGCCGAGCGGTCAACACCGAGGCGTTCGAGCGCGCCGTCGAGGCCATCGCGGCCCTCGCGGAGCGAGGCGGCGGGCAGCTCAATGTGCCCCCTGGGCGCTGGCTCACCGCGCCCTTCAACCTCACTAGCCACATGACGTTGTTTCTTGCCGAGGGCGCGGAGATCCTTGGCATTACGGTAACGATTTTGCTGTTTCTGTGAGTAGCTGCGGGATTTTAGTTTAGTAGTTAGATAGATTCTCATGTGCATTTTCTAAGCTCCAAGCGACCAAAAATTATGTCCAATAGAATAGTTTATGATTTGGCTACTTGACTATGGACTAATATCAACGCCGAAACATAAGAATGTTTGCCGTCTGATCTCTCCTGGAGAGTGAGATTTTCTTGGACAAAAACAACTCTAGTGCTGAAAACATCAAGAGTCTAGACTAGTATGCATTGCATTCAGAATTTGGTGAGTGCCTATGGTGCTTATATGGGGCCACAAATGCCCACATTTCAGATTGCCATCTTATTTAACTGGCATTCTGATGTTTTCTGGACAGGATGAGAAGTACTGGCCATTGATGCCAGCATTACCATCATATGGGTATGGGCGGGAACGCAAAGGGCCGCGCTTTGGGAGTCTTATTCATGGACAGAATTTGAAAGATGTAGTCATTACAGGTTTGCAATTTCTCTGGATAGGTAGCATTTAAGCTATACAGTACAGAACATCTTGCATAATTGTGGATTAAGCAACATCAGTGCAAAAGTGCATCATGTTCATGTTAACCAATATAAGTGTTGCAACTCTGTAGCATCATGTGTTTGTAGCATAAAAAGCAACTACTTGATCCCCCTGTCTAAATGTACCATGTGCTTCCTATATTAATATCTGGAGGTCCTGCACTCCTGTTGCAATAGGATCTAGCATTTACAGCTTTGAACTGTCGTATTCTCTAATGATATTTTACTGACTAAACAAGCAAATTCATTCAAATGCAACAAGTGTGTTTCTGTCATCCAATGCTGTAGCTGTAACTTATCAAGCTTGTTTTATCAGCAATCTGACACTGATAGAACAATGAGATTAGTTCTATTTCACTGCCTAATCGAATATAGTTATCTGATCTTCATGTATTTCCTTCTCCTTCTTCGGTGTGTTTAATAGGACATAATGGGAGCATAAATGGCCAGGGTGAGGTTTGGTGGATGAAGCATCGCAGAAGAATTCTGAATAACACGAGACCTCCTCTTGTGCAGCTGATGTGGTCCAAGGACATTATTGTTGCCAACATAACATTGAGGAATTCACCTTTCTGGCACTTGCATCCTTATGATTGCACAAATGTAACTGTTTCGAATGTTACTATCTTATCTCCTGTTTCTGGTGCTCCAAACACAGATGGCATAGATCCAGGTATTCTTGCTACACCTGTATTTAAGAGCTCTCCAGTATATCATTCCATTTTTAAACACTTTGACACTGTACCAAGCCCTTGTAGTACCAGTAGATATATCATCCATTTTCTCATACTTCAACATGATGTCTATATACTGCCTCTTCTTACACTAGTTACAGGTCATGTTGGCCACAAGTTGTCATGTAGATTCCATATTTCTGACATATAAGTGTGTGCAGATTCTTGTCAAGATGTGCTTATTGAGAATTGCTACATATCGGTTGGTGATGATGCAATAGCTATAAAGAGTGGTTGGGATCAGTATGGTATTGCATATGGTCGCCCATCTTCTAACATTTTAATCCGCAATGTAACTGCCCGTTCTCTTGTGAGGTCAGAATTGAGATATCTTGGCTACATTGCTTGTCTACAATAATCTGCTTTTGTGATTAGTCCTTCGAAGTCAACTCAACACTAGTGAAATACTAATATTGTGTATTGCTGAGCGTTATCAATCAGGCTTACACTATCTATTCTCTGTGTGTGCAGTGCTGGAATTTCAATAGGCAGTGAGATGTCTGGCGGAGTTGCAAATGTTACGGTGGAGAATGTACGCATCTGGGAATCAAGGAGAGGTGTGAGGATAAAGACTGCCACAGGAAGAGGCGGCTACATCCGTAACATCTCCTATCACAACATAACTTTTGACAATGTCCGTGCTGGGATTGTGATAAAGGTTGACTACAACGAGCATGCCGATGACGGATACGACCGAACAGCCTTCCCAGACATCACGAGCATATCGTTCAAGGGAATCCATGGGCGAGGTGTTCGGGTGCCTGTCCGCGCTCATGGCAGCGACGTCATCCCCATCAGGGACATCAGCTTCCAGGACATGTCGGTAGGCATCAGCTACAAGAAGAAGCACATCTTCCAGTGCTCGTACGTCGAGGGGCGGGTTGTCAGGCCCGTGTTCCCGAAACCATGTGAGAACCTGGACGTCTACGATGAGCAAGGGCAGCTTGTGAAGCGGGCAGTGGCCCTGAACAGCACAGAACTTGACTACGATATATGAGACACATACCATACTGCGGCACTGATAGTTGTAGTAGTGGAAACTGGTGCTCTCTACCCTCAGAAATCATTTTTCAATCTAGAATTGTAAATAGAGAGGGGATTCTCCTCTTGATAGGTTTGCTGTTTACAGTGGTTGATTGTATCTCACCGGTGATTTACTGATTTGGGCATTTGGGCATTTGGCCATGAACAGTTTGCATCGCCAGATCCTTCCTGGCGACAAACGTATGCTGTCAATATATTGTTCGCCTGAAGACTGTATGTAGCATATTAAGCATATATGAACAAAGAAAGAGGAATCATATGATCTCACCTCTCACATGGCTATGACCTTTAATCAGCTATCTGTTGGGCCGGGCTTTACATTTGATGTTTAATGGGCCAAAACTGCAAGATGTTACCACTAGCCATGATCAGATCAGTGAGGCTTTGGGGATAACTGTTGAAGATTATAAGTTTATAACGAGCATACCGAGCTGCTCTTGTTTCACTTTTCACCTGTCTTCAATTGGTGGAAGTTGTTTCACTTTTCACCTGTCTTCAATCGGTGGAAGGTACTTACCTCCCTCCCAAAAATAAATACAATTTTAATTTGAGACAAATCAAATTTTTTTTAAGTTTTACTCCCTCTATTCGCACAAAAAAAAAGTCAAAGCGACTTAAAATCTAGAACGGAGGGAGTACTAAGTTTATTGAAAATAGTAGCAGCATATGTCTTCAAATAAGTTTACTATAAAAACATATTTCATAATTAGTTTAATAATACTTATTTGGTATTATAAATCTTTATATCTTTGCTATGTATTTAATTTGATCGAATTTGAAACCGTTTGACTCTTTAGAAAGTGAGTTGTATTCTTTCGGATTTAGAGCTTAGGGTTTTGAAACACTAAACCTGAATGTGACTATCAGTACGTACCAAGAAGGGTCATTTCACGGGTTTTAATTTCTGCGAAGCTTTTTTGGACAGTGAGGCGCAACAAATTAAATTTCACGGGTTCATTCATGGCAATGGCATGGCTTTTGCTTATCAATCACGGTCAGCTGAATTGTCGTCGTCGTCATCCCATCTCGTGGCCATGCATTCCAAAGCTTCTTTAATTTCGGTTGCCATCGGATCGGCCTCAACAAGCATACTGCTTTTTTCGATTCTGGGAAAAGAGAGAGAGAGAGAGTATATGTCTCATACTGTCATGTGTAGCGACGTGCGTATAGTATACTAGTGCAAGGCCCGCGCTACCGCGGGCTCATGCAATTAGACCACAATTTTTTTTTTGTCAAAGATTGAAACCTGCTCTTTTGTGAACCTGCCACAACAGTAGGCCTGACACTGAGAGAATTCTACGAGCGTGGCTAGCGTGGTTGCCCGCGAACCTGTTCTTAATTGAAACATGCTTCTCAGACACATGAAAAAAGAACTGGCAGTAAAGCACATATTTGTTTTCCTTTTGGAGGCAGCTATATACCATTAGATAGCACTAATTAATTTAAAGCAAAGGAGGACAATCAGATATGGTAACATAGGTTGAAACCAAAGAGCATGAACAATTTTCGCCCAAAAAAAGAGCATGAAGAAAACCAAGCTGCCATTACATCATACCGCAATGGAAAATCAGCACTACTAAAGATGATTCAAACTGGTTGAATGATGCAAGGCAAGTAGTAACATAGGTTACATCTAATAGCAAGTAAAGGACAGGAGATGTGGCGTTTAATTGAGGAAACAACTGAATTATTTCGATTTGTTTTTGTTGGAGCATGTGTGGGTAGACATTGGAGGAATCAATACCGTCATCAATAATAAGTACATACATCATACATGTGTTGTTGCTTTAGAGAGAACAGGTGGTTGTACATTGCAAGTATATTACATATGTTTGTTCATGTCCAGGAAGGCTGGCGGTTAATAGGCATATTACAGGGGACACTGTACAAGGCTAGATTAGGGCAGCTCCATGATGTGAGTTTTCAGCACTTTGATGAAGGAGCCGAACAGAACTGCAAGCACAGAGTGAATTTATCATTGCTGATTTTTTGGCAACAGGAAACAGTACCTAAAATGTAAGCCATAATTACTTGTAGGTCTAGTGTTACCTAGAAAAATCTTGAACTCAAATTGGACTTCATTATTTTTATCGGATTTCATCATAGATGGCTAAAATGTACTCATCAACGGAAACATAACTGCTGACAAAGGGCCCTAAGACAAGCCATGAATCTATTATAGCAGGTTCAGAACCATGAATTGTACAACTTGTAGTTCAATTTCAGGCTAATACCACATTTGGGCAACATAGAATCAGGTAGTGCATGGGCTGCCAATAAGCTGAATTGCTTGAAGGGTTCTATTATAGCAGGTTCAGAACCATGAATTGTACAACTTGTAGTTCAATTTCAGGCTAATACCACATTTGGGCAACATAGAATCAGGTAGTGCATGGGCTGCAATAAGCTGAATTGCTTGAAGGGGTCTACAAGGATACACTTGTTTTAACCAAGTATTCAAGATTCTTGTAAGCAGAAAGAATCATAGAATATTTAAGAAGAGTGAAATCATTAATAATATGAAGACATCGCCACCTACAAGAATCTAAGTAAACAATGATCTAAATAGAACCTCACTAGGTTAGTGAACCTGCAGCTAGCATGCTGAACCATCTAAAGGGACCTGTTGAATTGGCACAAGCTTTAGTTTTTCAAATAACTAAAACAACCATACTAACCAAGATGCTAGAAATGTCCTCCTGGATTGTAGTTATAATAAATCCTTTTTCTCATGATTTAATTACAACATGCAGGGGAACTTAAATTCAATCACTAATATAGGATGTATGTGCGCACTAGAGCTTCAAAACTAAGTGAGCTGGATTGCGGCTCATAACCAAATCTAGTCAGATTATATCACAAGAATATAAATCTTTTTTTTGTGATGTAGAATTTTACAAACTTGAATTAAACAATCCAAATTTATAATCCTATTCCAGTTATTACTCAAATCAAGTACATTTTTAAGTAGTAAGCATATAATGAAAGGGATGATTGATGCTTCAAAAATACTGTGGTGCTTTGGCTCTCCTCTGCATCCTTTTTTGCTAAGAACATATGCCCAGACTGGTAGACAAAGGATATTACCAGAAAACTGGGTATAGGATATAGAAAGCATCTTGTTCGTGTTCGATAAAAAAAGAAAGCATCTTGTTGGCCAATTTTTCCATCCTGCATCAATGATAGCAAGAACCATAAGCACTGTCGGTCTGAAAACCAGTAGCAAAAGTTGTATTATTTCCATGACACATGTTCTCTTTTGAGTTAATTTACAGAAAAGAAAGAATAATGCTTACATTATTTTTGTTGTAGTTCTATTATGTCTGAAAAATTGAGGTAGTCTAAAGGCAAGGCATGGAGACGAACTCCCAGATCAAATTATGGGGCTAAGAAGTACTCATGTACAGAGCATAGATGTTTCATAAACTTGGAGAGAAATGTATGGGAAGGAAAGGGAGTTGACTGCAATAGAACAAAACAAACACACCTACCATTTGATGCAAGGAGGGAAGTATTGTAGTCTAGTCTGCGTGTTGGCAGCCATACTTTGTGCCCATAAAATTGTTGCTGCCACAAAAAAAAATGCTTCGTTGAATAGGTTCAGGTAAATAAATTCCTACTTCTTTGAATGGCATTCACGATTCAGAGAAGAATAGTATTCCATGTTTGCAAAATATAAGCATTCATAAATTCCTTGGGAAAATAACCCAAAAAATATTAGGACATGAATATGTAGAAGGATATTGTAGAGCTGTAAGTGGCAGCATAAAACAAAGATGTAGCATATATGTTTACATGGAAAATTAGTAAGGTTAAGGAATTGCTCTGTAACCTACGTATGAGCAGCTACAGTACAGTACGTACCAGCTCTGTACTGTTGACATTAGCCTGTAATAGCTTTGTAATGTAATAGCTCTGTAACATACGTCTACATTGGCCTTGAATTGCCCAGATCAGTAGGAAGTGGCAATAAGTTTGAAATGTGTTTTTCTTCATTGCCAAAATGCAGTCCAGGAAAGCAAAGTACACATGAAGAAGTTGTTAGTTTGCATAAATTCCATCGGCCATTGCAGGTGTAAAAATCATTAAAATAAACCTAGTTGGTACTATAGTTTTTTAAAATTTGCACAGGTAACATATAATAAATGCTAGCCACATTTATTTTTTGTAATGAAAAGAGTAAATATGGTACCTTTCAGATAATATCCTTGGAGTTAAAGGGGAAAATGGCTTTTGAAGCACGTACACACAAAAATGACCCTGAACCAGCAACAGATAAGATACATGTAAATTGTTGAGAGTATAAGAAGACTTCATTAATGTGAGGAGCATATAAACTCTATCACTGTCCTGCAAACAAATTTTGAGAACGCCACATAAATTATGTCAATCTCAGCACATAAACTGAGAGATGATTTCAAGAACAGAGAATTTGTAACAAGGCCATGTGACGCGGACAAGAAATGTACAAAATAAGAGGCTGGCAACAATTATAATGGAGAGAAGCACATACCTTCCAGTTTTGGATTTTCACTTTGTTGTTGGAAAACTGTCACCGAAACAAGCAGCTGGGTAAAGGCCTGAGTTCCAAGTCCAATCTTCCGGATTTGCCTGACTGGTTACCGAGCTGCCTAGAGATTTGCTTGAGTTCCAAGGCCAATCTTGGTTGCCCAGCACGTAATCCTCAAACAATGGCAATGCAACTGCTCAGAAAGGTCCCTAAGACAAGGCATGAATATAGCGAAGCAGGTTCAGAACTATGAATCATACAGATTGAAATAACTTGTTGTAGCCAGCCTGTTAAGTTTATCACTGAGAGTGAGAAAGAAGGGATCTAGTGAAAATGCACTGACCTGAATAATTTAAGAAAAGATTAGACTCCTATGCATTGGCTTTATCTGTTTCAATGATGGCCAAGTAGCGACATATAGTGTAAGTTGTACAAGAAAAGGTCACTTTTAATCCTTTTCTGTGAACTAATGAAATATGGTTATACGACTACAATAATTCGAAGGCCGCAACACTTTTTTTTAGCCTACGGGTTATAAAGGTCGGGACAAGAGAAATCATCAGTGCATACATGCCACACAATACTGAATTCAAAAAACAATGTAATCCCCTCATAGAAATGTTAGAAGAATTTTTTTTTAAAAAAAATCCTTTTTTGGGAATAAAAAATCATAAACTAAACATAGAAACTACCTCTCATTGGTGGATGGCAGCATTGAAAACTGGATTTATTTAAAGAGCGGCCCGAAAAAAAAGTCTTTAGGGTGTGGTACCATACCTTCTGTATTGTGTTCTTTGGTTGTTCAGCCACACTGCATTTCTAATTCAGCACGAAATCACCACGTTTGTGTAGAGGAAATATTGAATCAGGCACCATGGAGTATGGAAGAACATTTAACTCGAAAGCATATAATCAAATTGTTGGAGGCATATACCGCACTAATACCCTGCTGCGGCAGCCGCCGGCCGCATCTCCGGCTCCCTGCGCTGGCACGCCGGTCAATCAACCTGCATTGACCGCGCCCCGCATTGGTATGTCAGGCGATGTACGACGAGCAGAGAGAGACAATTACACACCGGGAGACGGAGAGGCAGGGTTTCAACGAGCACAACAGTCGTGGCAGAGGAGGACGCGAGGGGGAGGGGCACCCGCGTCGGCGTCACAGGGCATGGCCCCTCGTGCCACGGGATGGGCATGGCACACCATGGCCAGCGACGGCCGCCGGGTCGGCGCGCTGCGGCGGCGACGGCGCGCGGCGAGGCAGGGGCGGTTGGGCCCGACCGGCACTGCGACCGCAGGCGGGAAGGAGATGGTGAGGGGGAGGGAAGAAGGGGACGCGGCGGCGGGCGCGGGAGGAGAGGCGTCGGGGGTCGGGAGGAGAGGAGGTGAAGTCGGCAAGCCGCGGTAGATATTTTTAGGAATCAAAAGAGAAGGTCCTGTTACGGAGCGGATTTCGACGAGAAAACGACGAAGCGACCAAGAAGCCGGGTCCAAGTATGGTAAAAAAAGGGAAAAACTACTGAAAAACGAAATAATTAGAATCTGCTCCAGTAAACATGCACCGTCAGATGGGAGATCAAAGGGCTATAAAAATAAAAGGCAACGTGGCAGCGGTTCCTGGCTACGGAGCCGCTGGAAGATCTAGAGAAGAATGCATCAGCCGTTTCTGTGGCTCTGGGAGGAGTGGAGGGAAGTATACACCCGTGGCAACTGCCAATAGCTGGGCCGGGCGAGAATGGACCCGGGGAATCTTTGGGCCTGGAACAGATAAGATCCACCCGCCACTGTTGTTGTTTGTAGGATGGCACGAATCAGCAGCGACGCGCACGTGCTCAATATATATTTCTTACTCCTGTGCCAATCGCTGCGGTTGTCACTCAAGTAGACAGCTGCATTGCTACGAGACCGAGAACTATATACGCTCATCACTGTAGCAGGTTGACCCTGTTCTGCTGCTTTAGAACAAAATAGTCTAGATAGGTACTAGCAATTACTACTGGTTGTTTGGTCAACATTATAAAGCCATATAGGAGTAGTTAGGCTCCGTTTAGTTCCCACCCAAAATCCAAAATTTTTCAAGATTTCCCGTCACATCGAATCTTGCGGCACATGCATGGAGTACTAAATGTAGACGAAAAAAAAACTAATTACACAGTTGATCGAGAAATTGCGAGACGAAACTTTCGAACCTAATTAGTCCATAATTGGACAATTTTTACCAAATAACAACGAAAGTGCTACAGTAGCCAAAAGCCAAAATTTTTCGCATCTAAACGCGCCCTTAGTATTACATACTCCCCGTTTTTTTGTTTTTCGCGAACGTGCCTTAACACGTATACTCCTGACCCATTTTAAATTAAGGCGTTTTAGTTTTGTATAATTTAATCTTATCTAAGTTTAAATAAATTTATTAAAAAAATACAATTATATATATATATATTATTTTAATAAATAGTGTACATGTATATACACTATATCAATTCTCTTAAGTCTTTGGAATTAAATTGTCGGGTACGGAGGTAAGGGGTACCCTAAACCCTTCGATAAATTAACGCTAAACATAACAACCATTTTTAAGGCAAGGATCAGCCTACTGTTCGGTAAGACGCGGCCCATCAATCGAGGGCCCCCGCTACACCGACTGCGGAAACCAGCCACTGGCCCGGCTCTACCTCGACGACGGACGAGGGGTCGAACGAACGACCCCCAGGCTCTACCTCGACGACGGACGAGGGGTCGAACGAACGACCCCCCCGGCTCCACCTCGACGACGGACGAGGGGTCGAACGAACGACCCCTCGACCTCTACCTCGACTTCGACCTCCTCAACCCGTTGACGCCTCGACCTTCCAAGCGCCGTCGACGGACGAGGGCTCGATTAACCCAACCACTCCGGCATGGGTAAAAGTAAACCCACCTGACGACATGGGCGCCTACGTCCACTGTCAAATCCGCCAACTCCCCGTCCAGTCCCCGACTCCCGTCAACTGTGCCGCCACTGCCGCCACTACGCGAGTACGAACTTCTACAGTACCCCTCGGAAAGTGAACAGTGCGACCCTCGACGACGACTTCGGGAACGTGACGGAGTCATACGGGGCTCGACCTCCCCCCTCGACCGGGGGCTCGACCCCCTCCTCTTCAACAACTCCGGTACGGAAGACGTCCCATCCGCCCCGTCCCGCTTCGGCCGTGGGACTCGTGCCCGCCTGCGGACACTGCACTGCGACGACTTCTACTGATGCCACGACCGGGGACGCCTGAAGGACGGGAAGACCACGCCGCCACAGTGCTCGATGTCTCTTCGCCAACACTGTGCCGTGGATGCACCGCCCATACTTCTACTGTTAGGACCCTGTACCCTCGAGTCTCCCCTTGGTCTATAAAAGGGGGACGCCGAGGTAGAGTGAGGGGACTTCTTTTTCCCGATTTCAAGAGGAAGGGAGGTTGGAGTCTCTCTCGGATGGCTCCCACTTCATCTAGGACTCTGATCTGACTTTGGTTCTCAGGGATCCTAGACCACGCCACACACACACACCGCGCCGCTCGATCGACCCCTCGGGTGGCCCGATCCGTGTAACACTGCTTGTACCCCCCCTGTACGAGCACGCTTTGGGTGCGAGATAATACAAGACATCCTCCCCCCGTTGGACGTAGGGCCTTCTTGCCCGAACCAGGATAAATCTTGTGTCCGTCTTGCATCACGTCTGAGAGAGGGAGCACGCGATATACAAATTTACTCGTTGGTTGTCTTGACCCCCGGGTCATAACACCGACAGTTGGCGCGCCAGGTAGGGGGATTCGCGTGTCGATCAACTCCGAACTACTCTCTCAGATGGATTTCACCATCCCACCGTTTCCGCTCAACACCGTCATCTGGTTCGGTAGTCTAGGGTTCGTTTCCACGGACCAGGGCGACTTCATAGTCTTTCCTTCCACCCGTGGCCTAAACATCAGCAGCTCCGCTGCGCCGGAGCCAGCAAGGATCAGACGACGGTCCCTCCGCTTGCGACTCTGGCCTACGATCAGGAGGAGGCGCGAGCGGCTTCGACGCGCTCGCCGTCGAGCAAATTCTGGGGTGCCAGATGCCATTCCCTCGGTCCCAGCTGGCGACACGGCCCCTTCTCCTAGGGGTCCGTTTGATCCACGCCTGTGGGTCGAGGGCGGGCGTCTCCCCGAATGGGACTTCGGCTCTTCCACGTCATCGTCCCTGGAGGCTCCTGTGGCATCTCCGACACCCTCGATCCCGTCATCACCGCGTGACCCGTTCCCGTACGGGCTCCGCAACAGTGCCAGACTCTACTCTGCTTTCGCAGGACTGCGAGTACATACACACGACGAGTCTCCCTGGACGACGTCATGGGCGACGGCCGACCCCGTCACCACCCCTTCACCGGGCGAGCCAGAGCTGCCCCGCACGTGGGGCACGTTATGGCGGCGCCTAAAGGAGGAAGAAACGGGCAGGCTCTTCCCCCACTTCTACCACGCCGACTTCGACTCGGAATCTCCCGACGAGAGCTACGACTCCACTCGGGAGTGCTTCCATCTCGACGAGCAAACCGTCCTCCAGGACGACGTCGACGACACCGCGGACACCGAAGAAGGGAGGGGGCCAACGCCACACCACCTCGAGATGCCATTCCCCCAAGTCCTCGTAGAGCCGATCCACCCCCCGATGTCCAGATTACGCAGGTCCGAGAGCTCCTCGGCAAGCTCGAGGAGGAGCGTCTGCGTCTTCAACAGCTCGAACACGCCCTCGAGCGGGATCGAGGGCGTCCTCAGGGTGGAGGAGCTCGCGAGCGGGCCCGGGAGGTCCACCGGCAGATCGTCGAGGAGGGGAACGCCGAACCCCGAGTCTTCAACCGCGCCAGCCAGAATGTCGTAGCAGCCGCGATGCTGCTCTGCGACATGCCGGCGCCATCGACCCCCCAGGCACAACGTATCAGAGAGGAAATCCAGGGGCTACTCTAGACTGCGGCCGTCCAGCAGGCGGAGAGCTCGGCCTCGAGGCGTCGAGGGGCTGCCTCTGAGCGGCAAGCAGCGCCCCCTCGACAAAATCGGGAGGCCTCTGTCCACCAGAACAAGGCGCCCCAGGGCCGGGTCGAGCCACAACCGGTTCAGGAACGCCTCGTCGACGACCTCCCCCCTCGAGTGAACAATCGACGTCGATACGGCGACGCCGAGGCTCGAGGCTACAGCGCTCACCGAGGCGGGCGCTACGACAGCGACGAAGACCGATGTCGGTCTCCGGAGCCACCGGGGCCTCGAGTATTCGGAAGAACTATCCGGCGGGCTTCCCTGCCCGTACGTTTCCGACCACCCACCAGCCTGATCAAGTACAACGGCGAAACCAAGCCAGAGCTCTGGCTTGTCGATTTCAGATTGGCATGCCAGCTGGGGGGAGCCAAAGATGACCTCGTCATCATCCGACAACTCCCGTTGTTCCTCTCCGACACCGCTCGAAGGTGGCTCGAGGAGCTACCCCCGGACTTGATCCAGGACTGGTCCGACCTGGTCCGGATCTTCGAGGGCAACTTCAAGGGCACCTACGAGCGCCCGGGCAACTCCTGGGACCTTCGCGGCTGTAAGCAGAAACCAGGGGAGACCCTCCGCGCCTTCACCTGTCGGTTCTCGAAGCAGCGTACCGCACTGACCGACATCTCCGACCACGAGGTCATCACGACGTTCATCGCCGGAACAACCTGCAAGGATCTGGTGCGGGAGCTGGGGCAAAACATCCCCAAGACTGCCAACGAGCTCATGGACGTCATCGCCAACTACGCGGCTGGCGAAGAGGTCGTGGGCGCGTTCTTCCAGATTTCCCCAGGGAAGGAGGAGGGCAACGCGGATGAACCCGGGGGCTCGGACGATGGGCCCAAGAGGGATAAGGGGCCCAGGAGGAACAACGACGGCAACGGCGGCCGGAAGAAGAAGAAGAAGAACCAACCGGGCCGGCGCAACGTCGAGCCCAACGTCGAGCACGACGACGACCCCGACGACCTTGTTGCTACAACGGACAAGCGGAAGCCTCGAGGGCCCCCTCCAGACGGGGGCGTCTTCGACAAGATGCTGAAGGAGCCCTGCCCCTATCATATGGGCCCGGCCAACCACCGCCTTGAGGATTGCCGCATGCTTCGTAGGCACTTCGTCCCTCCTGGTCCCAGGAGAGACGACGGCAAGGAAGACCCGCCTTGTGACGTCCACGTCAGGGGCGATGTCCAAAAAGGAGGCTTCCCCGAGATCCATGACTGCTACATGATCTACGGGGGACCCTCGACCCGCCTCACCACGCGCCAGTGCAAGAGGGAGCGTCGAGAAGTTTTTTCCGTTCGGGCCCAGGCCCCACGATACCTGGACTGGTCCCACACGCCGATCACTTTTGATCAGGACGACCACCCCGAGCACATCCCCAACGCAGGGGCTTACCCGCTCGTCGTCGACCCGATCATCCTCAACACCCGCCTCAGCAAGCTGCTCATGGACGGGGGAGCAGCCTCAACATCATCTACGCCGAGACCCTCGACCTCCTGGGGATCTCGAGGACCATGCTCCTGCCCAGCGCGGGGGGGTTCCACGGAATCGTCCCGGGGAAGAAGGCACTCCCGATCGGCCGCGTCAAGCTGCCGGTCTGCTTCGGCGTCCCCTCGAACTTCCGAAAGGAAGAGCTGACCTTCGAGGTGGTCGCGTGGCGAGGCACCTACCACGCCATCATCGGTAGACCGGGGTACGCCAAGTTCATGGCGGTCCCGAACTACACCTACCTCAAGCTCAAGATGCCGGGGCCCTCGGGGGTCATCACCGTCGACACCTCCTACGAGCACGCATACGACTGCGACGTTGAGTGCGTGGAAAAAGCTGAAGCCCGTGAGGATTCGGCTATCCTCGCGGCCCTCGACGACTTGTCTGGAGAGATCCCCGACCCCAAGCGCCACGCTGGCAACTTCAAGCCGGCGGAAGACACGAAGACCGTCCCGCTCGACCTCGGCCTCGAGGATGGGAAGGTGCTGACGATCAGTGCCACCCTCGAGCCCAAATAGGAAGCCGTGCTCGTCGACTTTCTCCGAGCGAACGCCGACGTGTTCGCATGGAGTCCCTGGGACATGCCGGGCATCCCAAGGGAAGTCGCCGAGCACTCCTTGGACATCCGAGCCGGGTCCAAACCGGTGAAGCAACGCCTGCGCCGCTTCGACAAGGAGAAGCGCAGGATCATCGGGGAGGAGGTTGACAAGCTTTTGAAGGCCGGATTCATCAAGGAGGTACATCATCCCGAGTGGTTAGCTAATCCCGTGCTTGTAAAGAAAAAGAATGGGAAAGATAGGATGTGTGTAGACTACACCATTTTAAATAAAGCATGTCCTAAAGTTCCTTTTCCTTTACCTCGCATCGACCAAATAGTAGATTCCACTTCGGGATGTGAAACCCTTTGCTTCCTTGATGCGTATTCCGGCTACCACCAAATAAAGATGAAGGAGTCCGACCAGCTCGCGACCTCCTTCATCACTCCTTTCGGCATGTTTTGCTACCTCACCATGCCCTTCGGCTTACGGAACGCCGGGGCCACCTACCAGCGATGCATGCTCCACGTCTTCGGGAAACACATAGGGCCGACCGTCGAGGCCTACGTCGATGACATCGTAGTCAAGTCCCGAACCGTCGGAAACCTAGTCGGAGACCTCGAGATTGCGTTTGGGTGCCTCAGGGCTAACCGCATAAAACTAAATCCTGAGAAGTGTGTCTTCAGGGTCCCTCGAGGCATGCTCTTAGGATACATAGTTTCCCAGCGCGGCATCGAGGCCAATCCCGAGAAGGTAACCGCCATCACGAGGATGGGCCTGATCAAGGACCTCAAGAGCGTGCAAAGGGTTACTGGGTGCCTTGTCGCCCTCAGTCGCTTCATCTCGAGGCTCGGAGAAAAGGCGCTACCCCTTTATCGACTCCTGAAGAAGACGAAACATTTCGCGTGGACCGCCGAAGCCGAGGAATCCCTCTCGAGGCTCAAGGCCTTGCTCACCTCGCCCTCGGTCTTGGTCCCCCCAAGCCCGGCCGAGCCCCTCCTGCTTTATGTCGCGGCGACTACGTAGGTAGTCAGCGCAGTCATAGTAGTCGAGAGGGAGGAAGAGGGACACGCCCTGCCGGTTCAGAGGCCTGTCTACTTCGTGAGCGAGGTCCTTTCCGAAACCAAGACAAGGTATCCCCACATCCAGAAGCTGTTGTACGCGGTCGTCCTCACTCGACGGAAGCTCAAACACTATTTCCTGGGCCATCCGGTCACTGTGGTTTCTTCGTTCCCCCTCAGAGAGATAATCCAGAACCGGGAGGCATCGTGAAGGATCACCAAGTGGTTCGCCGAGCTCATGGGGGAGGCCCTCTCCTACGCCCCTCGGAAGGCTATCAAGTCTCAGGTACTGGCAGATTTCATTGCAGAATGGACCGACACCCAACTACCCCCAGCGCAAGTTCAGAACGAGCTCTGGGCCATGTACTTCGACGGATCGCTAATGAAGACGGGAGCAGGCGCAGGATTGCTATTCGTATCACCCTCAGGGGTCCATATGCGATATGTCATCCGCCTCCACTTCCCCGCCTCCAACAACGTCGCCGAGTACGAGGCCCTCGTCAACGGCCTGCGCATCGCCATCGAGCTCGGGGTCCGACGCCTCGACGTGCGAGGGGACTCTCAGTTGGTGATCGACCAAGTGATGAAAGACTCGAGCTGCCATGATCCCAAGATGGAAGCCTACTGCAAGGAGGTCCGAAAGCTCGAGGACAAGTTCTACGGCCTCGAGCTCAACCACATGGCCCGTCGGTACAACGAAGCTGCCGACGAACTGGCCAAAATCGCGTCTACTCGAGGGACGGTCCCCCCCGACATCTTCTCGAGGGATCTGCACACGCCATTCGTCGACCTAGGCTCGGGGCTCCCGCCCTCGAGCAAGGGGTCGACCCACCCCCCTCGACCGATCCCCCCTCGAGCGGGGGAGAGGTCATGGAGATCGACGGGGCCGCCTCGACGCCAACCCCTCCGACGGATTGGCGCGCTCCTTACCTCGAGTACCTGACGCGAGGCGAACTCCCGGAAGACCGCACGGAAGCCCGTCGAGTAGCTCGACGTGCCAAAACCTACGTCTTATACGGGGATGGCCGCGAACTATATCGACGAAGTCCGTCGGGTGTACTTCAACGCTGCCTCACCCTCGAGGAAGGGAGGGCACTGCTGAAGGACCTACACTCGGGAGCTTGTGGCCACCACGCAGCGCCGAGACCGCTGGTAGGAAGTGCCTTTCGACAGGGCTTCTACTGGCCGACGGCTGTCAACGACGCCACCAAACTCGTTCGATCCTGCCAGGGATGCCAATTCTACGCCAGGCAGACCCACCTACCCGCCCAAGCTCTTCAGATGATACCCATAACTTGGCCGTTCGCAGTATGGGGGCTCGACATGGTCGGCCCCCTGAAAAGAACCAAGGGTGGGCACACTCACCTTCTTGTGGCTATCGACAAATTCTCGAAGTGGATCGAGGCTCGACCCATCACCAATATCCAGTCTCGGCAGGCCGTGCTATTCTTCACCGACATCATCCACCGCTTCGGGGTCCCCAACGTCATCATCACCGACAACGGCACGCAGTTCACCGGCCAAAAGTTCCTGGACTTCTGTGACGATCACCACATCAGGGTGAATTGGTCCGCAGTCGCCCACCCTCGAACTAACGGTCAGGTCGAGCGTGCCAGCGGCATGGTTTTGCAGGGCCTCAAGCCAAGGATCTTCGACCGGCTGAACAGGCATGGAAAGAGATGGGTCGAAGAGCTGCCCGCTGTGCTATGGAGTCTCCGAACGACACCGAGTCGAGCTACGGGGTTCTCCCCGTTCTTCTTGGTCTATGGGTCCGAGGCCGTCCTCCCCACCGACCTCGAGTACGGGTCCCCTCGACTGAAAGCCTACAGCGAGCAAGCCAACACAGTAGCCCGAGAGGACTCCCTCGACCAGCTCGAGGAAGCTCGTGACATGGCCCTCTTCAAGTCGGCCCAGTACCAGCAGACGCTACGACGCTACCACGACAAGAACGTGCGCAAAAGGGACCTCAACGTCGGCGACCTCGTTCTGCGCCGTCGACAGAGCAGCAAGGGGCGTCACAAGCTGACACCACCTTGGGAGGGACCCTTCATCGTGGCAGAGGTGCTGAAGCCCGGCACTTACAAACTGAAGAACGAGAAGGGCGAGCTCTTCACCAACGCGTGGAACATCCAACAGCTACGTCGCTTCTATCCCTGAGGCCCCAGGGCCTTGTACATTTTCGCATTTATGTACAAATTCTCGAATGAATAAAATGTTCTCGAAACACATTTCACGTTCGTTCGTAGCCCGAAGGTAGCCTCGACTTTGCCCGGACAAAGTCGAGCTCCCCTCGGGGGCTGGCAGAAGGGCACCCCCCTCCTAAGTCCCCGAAAAAACCCGTACGCTTTTTCTCGAAACTCGACCCCCTCTCGTTCTTCGCCTCGAGCACGCTTCATAACTAGGTAAAGGCGCCTCGAACCCCCTAAGGGTCGAGGGTGCCGTCGAGTCAGGGACTCACCTACGCCCCAGGGCTACGGTATCCCTACTCGCCACCCCCCTTCCAGGGATAAGAGCGTGCGTCGAATACTTAAGTTCACGAGCGTCGACTCAGGCAAAGAAAGGAAGAGAGAGCTCGAGAAGTAGAAGTAACGAGACGAACCCATCCACAGCACTAAGGTAGCCTCAACTTTGCCTCAGCAAAGTCGAGCCTCCCTCGGGGGCTAATAGGGGGGGCACCCCCCTCCTAGGTCTCCGAAAAACTCGAACGTTTTTTTTCGAAACTCGACTCTCCCTCTCGTTCTTTCCCTCGAGTACGCTTCTGAACCAAGTAAAGACGCATCAAGTTCCCTAAGGGTCGAGGGTGCCGTCGAGTCAGGGACTCACCTACGCCCCAGGGCTACGGTATCCCTACTCGCCACCCCCCTTCCAAGGATAAGAGCGTGCGTCGAACACTTAGTTCACAGGCGTCGACTCAGGCAAAGAAAAGTAGGGAAAGATCGAAAAAATGAATTTAACTCTGTGCACATCGATCAAAATGCATTATATACAAAAAGCCCTCGGGGGCTTGGCATTGTATCGGTACAATGGCCTAGCTATTACATGGACCTTTTTGTCCAGATATGGCTCGCAGGCCCGCGACCACCCGTCGACATCTCCCAAGGGCTACTCATCCGCCGAGGGGATCACGTCGGGCTCGAAGAGTTTCACCAGCTGGCCTCCGGGCACCTCCGCGTGGTCCATCAGCTCCTGACACCTCGCGTCGTTCTGCTCCTCGGTCAGATCCGGGTCGGTGGCGAACCCGTCGACAACGAGGTTGAGATCCACGTCGTAGAAGGAGTTGACGACCACGAGGGCCCGCTTCACCCCCACATGCAGGGCAGCTCGGACATTCTCCGTCACCCCCCGCGTCATGGCGTAGAAGCGGCGCAGCAAGGATTCCCCCCGAGCGTCCCCCTCGAGCTCCGGCTCCGGCTTCACCGAGAGGTCATCGCAGAAGGTGTTGATGGCGGCCGCGAGCGTTGCGTTGAGGTCTGCCTCGATGCCAAGCAGGCCCTGAAGATTGTCCAGGTCCTGGTGGGCGTGGACATTCTCCTTCGCAAGCTCTGCCGAAACAAACACGCAACAGTCAAAACCAAACAAAAGAGCAGAAAAAGAGTCGAGATAGGACAGACCCTGCAACACCCGAAACACTCACCTTGGGCCTGCACATCCAAGGTGGAGTAGGCCTGCTCGGTCTCCTCGAGTTGGCGGCGGAAGTCTTCAAGCTCGGAGGACTGGTCATTAACCTTAGCCTCGAGGCCCTCGACGGTCTTGTATGCGGCCCCGAGGGCCTCCTTCTGCTTCATCGCCACCATGCCCAAGGAGGTCGCGCGGGCCCGAGCCTTCTCCTCCGAGGTGGCCAGAGCGTCGCGCTCACGGGAGACGGCATCGAGGTCTCCCCTCAGCCGGGCGGCCTCCTCCTCGGCCTTGCGCTGGGCCTCGAGGGCGGCATCCCGCTCCTGCCCGACGGCGATGGTCGACCGAAGGGCATCGTCGAGCTTCGCCTGCGCCGACGACAAGGCCTGCCGGGCTTCCTTCTGGACAGCCTCGTAGCCGGCCTTCGCGTGAGCGACCCTCGACTCAGCATCCTTCTGGATAGTCGCCGCCTCCGTCTTCGCGCGGGCGGCTTCATCCCTCGCCTTCTCCAGAGAGGCGTGGAGGGTCGAGAGCTGTCCCTGTACCCGGAGAATGTACTGGGACTTCTCGTACGACCTCACCCGCAGCGACTGACAAGGATAAAAACGGAGATCGTCAACAAACGGCAACCAGACAACTCAAAGCACTATCTAAGGTGGAACAGAACCTACCTCCATCCCCTCGCGTATGTCCGCGGCGGCGACCTCCGTAGCGCGACGCATCGAGTGTTCGAACCAGCCCCGGAGCTCCTCGACGTTCTCCCACCGTCGAAGCTCGAACTGGTTGTCGAGCGTGAGGAAGACCCGCTCAGGGTCTCGAGGGTCCGCCACCTCGAGAACCTCCTGGCCCCACGCCGCGCTGCGGGCGACAATCCTCTGCTCCATCGGCCCGGTGACGCCAATGCGCAGGTCCCCCCCTCCTCGGTAATCGGAGAGGGGCGAGGCTTCCTCCTCGGCGCCACCTCGCGGGGACGTCGACGGCCCCACCAAGCCGTCGCCTCTGGTGGAGGAAGATCCTGGCCGATAGGATGGCCCTACGCGATGAAGTACTCAAAAAAGTAAGTACCCAGCAAGATAAACCCACCGCGTCTCGAGCGAATCAAAGTGTGACTTACCTTGAGACAGCGACCCCCAACCTCGAGGGGAGGCCGAGCCACCTCCGGCTCTGCCCGAGGAGCCACGATGATGGCCAGTTCCGCCGGGTCCACCAACTCGGCCACCATCTCGTCCACCTGGGCGGGGGTAGACTCCATCAGCATCCCGCCCTGTGCCGGCGCGGACGGACCCTCGACACGCTCGAGCTGGAGTCGAGCCTCCAGCGCCGCCAGACCCTCGGGCCAGCGCCCCGGCGTCGGGTGAGCCGGGGCCTCCCGCTCGTTTGCGGGGGCCTGGGGCTCGACCACCTCCACCTCCTGGGCCGCGGCCGCCGTCGGCGGGAGCTCCGCGCCCCCCGGGGCGCCGGACGCGACCTCTTCTGACGGCCGCGCAGGCACCGCGACCATCGCTTCGACGACCACCACCGCCGGCGGGTTCGCCTCCTCCGCCGTCCGGGTAAACGCCGAGGCCCCCTGTGCCTCCCCCCGCGCCACCACCTCTAGGGCCGTGGCTGCCTGTGCCGCCTCGGGGGCGACCGTCGAAGGGGGCGGGGCTGCCGGACCAGCCTCGACGCCTGCTTGCACTGCGGCCCCCGTCTTCAGCTTTTTGGCGGGGGCGGGGGACGTGATTCCTTGCCGGCGCTTCGACTTGAAAAAGGAGGACGTGCGCGATAATAAGCACAAGTCCTCACCGACGAAAAAAGGAAAAACGCACAACAACTATGAACTCGACTTACCCCCTCGGAGCCCGACGCTTCAGCCCGGCGCCCGTCGGGCTGGTCGAGCTCTGGGGCGCCACTGCCTGGGGGGCGGCGGTCGAGGCGGCACTCGCCACCTTCTCCCGAGCGGGGGCCGGCGGCGCCACCGTCGACTTCTTGCCGACCCCGCCTGCGCCGACGGGCCCGGCGCCCGCGCGCTCGACGCGGCGGGCTTCGGGGGCTCGCTCGATCGACTCTTCGACGGCGGCACCACCTTCGCCCTCTTGCCGGTCTCCACCTGCACCGGCGGGCCCGGCACCCGGGCGCTCGACGCAGCGGGCGTCGGGGGCTCGCTTGATCGACCCCCCGACGAGGGCCGCGGTGTCTGCGACCGCGTCTGCCGCGGCGTGACTTCTTGCGAGGCCACAGGGCGCTCCGCCCGTGGCCCAACTTCAACAGAGGGGGCCAACTTCGAGGTCGACCCCCCTCTCCACCAGTAGCAACGACCGCCTGCTCAGGCGCCGTCTCCTCTTCCTCCTCGCCCTCCTCCTCCTCCTCCTCGTCGTCCTCCTCTTCCGAGGGCGATAGCTCCTCATCGAGGCCCAACCGCCTCTGTTGGGCCCGGCGCTGCTTTCTCTGCTCTTTCTCTAGAGCCTTCTTGGCCGTCTTCTTCTTTTTCTTGTCCTTGTCGGACTTTTGCTTCTCCGCGCGGAGGCGGTTCGCCTCCCTCGTGGCCCGGTCCTCCGGCACCGGCGGACGCGAGCGGTTGTAGGACACATTCCCCTACGGGACGCAAGGGGTCAGGAACAAGCAGAAAGGACGGAAGGGGCGGGCGCGAGGACTTAAACTGAAGGAAAGGATCTTACCAGCTCATAGAAGCCCTCGTCCGACTTCATGGGGACCTTAGCGATGTCCTTGGGGGCGAACCCCCCCGCGAAAAAGCGGCGGACGCGGCTGACCACCCGATCCGGGGTCAACTCTTCCTCGACGAGGCGGCACCCTGATAGATCGACCCCGGGACCCATCTCGTCAAGGCGGAGGGGTCGAGCCATCAGCGGCAGAACCCCCCGTCGGTGGAACGCTGACGCAGCAATCTCCGCGGTGAGGCCCCTCTCCTTCAAACGCCTGAGCGCGTCCAGCAGGCCCTTGAGGTGCTTCTGCTTGTCCGTCGGGACGCCGTACCTCCAACGCTCAGGCTCGGCGTCGAGTGTCCTCCCGGTGTACGCCGGGAGCAGACCGTCGTCATTCCTCAGGTAGAACCACCCGGAATGCCACCCGGAGTGGCTCGAGGATGGGTTCGCAGGAAGCCAAAGCTCAGGCCGCCTAGCATAGATGCTGCAGCCTCTGACCCTGACCTTCCGACGGACGCCCTTGCTGACCGAGGCGGTGAAGATGTTGGCCTTGAAGATGTGGATCCACAGATCCCAATGGGGCTCGATCCCCAGGTAGCCCTCGCACACCGCGGCGAAGACCGCCGCCTGGCTGACGCCATTGGGAGTGAGATGCTGGAGCTCCACTTCATAGTGGTAGAGGAGCGCGCGTAGGAAGCGGCTGGGTGGGACCCCCAGTCCCGCCCGGTGGAAGGCCTCGAGCGACACCACGTACCCCTCCGGCGGGTTGGGCTCGGCGTGGTCCAGCGGCGGAGCTATCCACTCCGGCCTCTTCGTCGAGGTAACGGGCCGGAGAAGCCCGCTCTCCACCAACCCCTCTAGATACGACTGACGGACCAAGGAAGAAGGCCAGGCGTCGGCGCCGAAGAGCTGGAAAGCGGCCATGGGAACGGTGGTTTGCTCGGATTTGGAGGCAGAGGGTACATTCCCTATCTTTCTCTTTCTCTCTCACTCGCGCAGATTTCCTGCTCGCGGGACGCCTAAGGCAGAGGCAGAGAAAGGGAGGCAAGGAAGACGAAGGCAAGGAGGCAGGGAAGGCAAGTGAGCCTAAAGGGCACCAGACGCCGCACCCTCACTATTTATACCGGGAGGCCAACGGACGGATCCGGCAACAGGCAAGAGAATCTCCGCATTTAATTCGCCTGTACTTCCTTCCTCGTATTCCCTCCAGGATAAGGCGTAACGTCCCATCATCGGGTTCCGCGCCGCACTCCGCGTTGTAACCGCACTGTTGCGCCGAACGGACACCACCTAAAAAGGCGCGCGGCCAGAAACGTCGTCTTCGAGGGTAAGGAATCTTGAGGCAGCGAGAGCTGGCCCTCGAAAGAGGGTTCGACAGCTACCCTCGAGTGCCCGGGGCCAAAAATGACCTCGGGTTAGGACCTCGGTCCACCCCCAAAATCTCGAGGGGACAAAGGCCGGCCTACGAACGGGCTGACAAGGGCCTCGGATCGTCAACTGCAGATTGTACATGGCCTCGAAGGGATAAAGGCTGGCCCGTCCGGGGGTTCGACAGCCTCCCTCGAGAGCTCCGACACAGGTATGTCCCCAAGTTCAATACAACAACCACCTGCTTTTCCCCTCGGCGGTCCACAATGTCGGACTCCTCCTCCTGAGGATAGCGTCGGATGACGAACCATCCGTCAAATCTTGAGGGAGCGAAGGCTGGCCCTTACATAGGGTTCGACAGCCGCCCTCGAGTACCTGAGGTCAGGAAGGACCCATGGTTATCGGACTCCGGTCCACCCCCAAATCTTGAGGGAGCGAAGGCTGGCTCCACGAACGGAGTTCGACAGCCGCCCTCGAGTACACGAGTCAGGGATGTCCCCGGAGCCTCGAGAACGAACTCTCGAGGCTCCCTGGGACATATCCGAGGCATACCTAGGAACACCTAATGATCCCTACGCTGGGAGGCATCGAGCCACCAACTCCTATCGAACGGGGTTGGCACCTTGGTGGTCCATATGGTCGTGCTTAGCGAGCCGTACGGCTTGCTTAACAATGAGAACGCCTCCGGGCCGCTAGTCGATCCCTATCGAACGGGGTCGAGTTCTCACTCGGATTTTTACCCGTATTGGGCACCATTTCTAATGGACTCATGCCCGAGAACAGCTCACCGAAGACTTCGGGCTCGTCATCCTAACGAGGATAGCTCGATGCTCTTCACCCCACGATCCGAGCGAAAGGATCCGTGGGAAGGACGCTATGAGGTAGTGAAGGCCTAGCCATTCGAGGGCTCGAGGGCCCGACTACGCACGGCACCCCTCGACGAAAGAGGGTCGAAAACTCGTAACCTGGCAGACAGAGTCGACCTCTCGGGCGGGGCGCTCTGACTCCAGTGGTGCTCGAGGGAGCGAAGGCTGGCCCTCGGTAGGGTTCGACAGCCGCCCTCGAACACTTCTCTTTGCAGGAAAAGGAACGGGATCGACCCCTCGACAGGGTGCCGCGTCTCCAGGTATCCTTTAAAGACCCCACTACATAACGTATTTTAGCCCCCAGAGGAGTTCTAAATCACTCCTCTGGGGCCTCGGGGGCTACCCCCGCGGGGTGCGCTCGCGCCCACCCCACGGAGAATCGGATTTCTCACTAACCCTGCAGGCCGAGGATAAAACCTCCGGACAATTCTTGCTCCCCCCGAGAAACGCGTATCATAGCCCCCAGAGGAGTTCTAAATCACTCCTCTGGGGCCTCAGGGGCTACTGTCGGGTACGAAGGTAAGGGGTACCCTAAACCCTTCGATAAATTAACGCTAAACATAGCAACCATTTTTAAGGCAAGGATCAGCCTACTGTTCGGTAAGACGCGGCCCATCAATCGAGGGGCCCCGCTACACCGACTGCGGAAACCAGCCACTGGCCCGGCTCTACCTCGACGACAGACGAGGGGTCGAACGAACGACCCCCCCGGCTCCACCTCGACGACGGACGAGGGGTCGAACGAACGACCCCCCGACCTCTACCTCGACTTCGACCTCCTCAACCCGTCGACGCCTCGACCTTCCAAGCGTCGTCGACGGACGAGGGCTCGATTAACCCAACCACTCCGGCATGGGTAAAAGTAAACCCACCTGACGACATGGGCGCCTGCGTCCACTGTCAAATCCGCCAACTCCCCATCCAGTCCTCGACTCCCGTCAACTGTGCCGCCACTGCCGCCACTACGCGAGTACGGACTTCTACAGTACCCCTCGGAAAGTGAACAGTGCGACCCTCGACGACGACTTCGGGAACGTGACGGAGTCATACGGGGCTCGACCTCCCCCCTCGACCGGGGGCTCGACCCCCTCCTCTTCAACAACTCCGGTACGGAAGACGTCCCATCCGCCCCGTCCCGCTTCGGCCGTGGGACTCGTGCCCGCCTGCGGACACTGCACTGCGACGACTTCTACTGATGCCACGACCGGGGACGCCTGAAGGACGGGAAGACCACGCCGCCACAGTGCTCGATGTCTCTTCGCCAACACTGTGCCGTGGATGCGCCGCCCATACTTCTACTGTTAGGACCCTGTACCCTCGAGTCTCCCCCTTGGTCTATAAAAGGGGGACGCCGAGGTAGAGTGAGGGGACTTCTTTTTCCCGATTTCAAGAGGAAGGGAGGTTGGAGTCTCTCTCGGATGGCTCCCACTTCATCTAGGACTCTGATCTGACTTTGGTTCTCAGGGATCCTAGACCACGCCACACACACACCGCGCCGCTCGATCGACCCCTCGGGTGGCCCGATCCGTGTAACACTACTTGTACCCCCCCTGTACGAGCACGCTTTGGGTGCGAGATAATACAAGACATCCTCCCCCCGCTGGACGTAGGGCCTTCTTGCCCGAACCAGGATAAATCTTGTGTCCGTCTTGCATCACGTCTGAGAGAGGGAGTACGCGATATACAAATTTACTCGTTGGTGGTCTTGACCCCCGGGTCATAACACCGACATAAATTTATTTTAATAACAATAATTTAGATACATATTAATTAAGCTAATATAGTTGTATGTAAATTATATTTGCACATTATTGCTCACTATATGATAGACATACTTATTTATTTGTAGGAGAGTGAGTTTGAAAAACATGTTATAAGTAGCAAAAGTAGAAAAATAGAATGGTGATCTTTAAAAATAATTTCTATCTCTCACACTATAAATTTGAGATAGACTTATATGTCAACTTTGAAAAGTGATGGAATGTTAAACTCCAAGCGAGATAGCTTAATTTGTTAAAATAGATTTTAATTATTACTTCAAATGAAAGGATCTAAACGGCCCCTTAGTGAAATATGAAGTACACGTGCCATGACACGTTCGAGGAAAAAACTACTATATATATACACCAAATAATATGCTATCAATCACAACCTGTTCGTGGTGACTGATAAACCGGTTGATGCTATTTTTAACTATTTTGTTGTGAGAGAAAAATACTGTTCCGATAGCTGATAAGCTAGGTAGCTGATAAGCCAAGTGAGATTTAAGTTCGAGAGACACTTCCATATGATTTAAGTTATTTGAATATAATATTTTTGAGAGTCAAAGCATTGACCCTCGACACTTCCATACGATTTCAATATTATGTCCACGCGAACGTTACGGTTTCAAAGCTTGGCGCGCTGGGTAACTCGTCAGGTCAAACCGTGGCTTGGAAATAAAACAGGAGGGTGTTACTAGCGCGTGTATCTTAATTTTCATTCAGGATGATAGCTACTTCTACTTTAGCGGGGAATTCTTGAGAGCTACAGCTACCTGCACTGAAACATCGCCTTCCCTACCCTTCCCTGATGATCGTGGTGGTTTGTTTCGCTGTCGATTACTGCACTTGCCAGGAAAAGTCTTTGCGCTGCCTCTCTCTCTCTATCGTCGGTTTCCTTCCTTCCTCCAGCGTGCCAATGCATCGTGTAGATCAGACAGTCCTGGACGGGTTCAGAACTTTCAGTTTCAGATGCTTTCAGTCAGCGTATGTATAGTCCCAGAGTGGACCCGCGGGGTCCCCCAGAGAGCTAAACTCAGGACATGTGGAGTGTCATCGAGGAGCTCTAACCGACTAGGCTAGAGGCTCTTGGCGTCCCAGAGTGGTTAACAATCCATGCCTCGCTCAATATGCCCTTCTGGTTAGTTTTCACAGCAGCTAGGTACGGTACGGTGCCTGCCAGGCACAAAGGGCAAATCGCACATGCATGCACGCATGCTGCATTTGAAACAGACCAGAAATGACCATGACGAGACTACTATCTAGCTTGTGAACAAAACTAAAGAAGCGCTAGCTGATTTTGCTAGGGCAATGCATGCATGCAAATAAGTACACGGGAAGGTGTGGTAAAACACACGGCCTTCTTGTTGACTAGTTGAACGTACGGACGCTATGTTTTTGTTCTTACGATGATGATGAGCAGCACAATAATCACATTGTAAGCAAGTAACACAATGCAAGCATCCTATTGCTCATCAATTAAGCTGGCCGGGCACACAGTACAGAAGTTCATCTGAGACCGGTCTCTGATTTATTGCTTGTCTAACTGGACGTACCACCAGCACGCGGAGACATTATTATTCATTGCAGTCAAGCCATATGCGTGCATGATGATATGCATACGCCACATCTCAGCTCATGAAAGGATCAAGATGTCCAAAAGGGAGGGTGAATTGTGTTTGTTTTAAATTTCTAAAGCAAATATGAAAACCTATCAAATGTCAATCACCCCTTAGTGCCTACGATCCGTGTGTCCTAGCTAGAAAGCGGTGAGGTAAAGTAAACTACCGATCATAGAGCGATAAAGAGTTTGGTCAATCGGTTTACCTCCCTCATCGAGATCGAGATGCCCATTAGTTGGCATTGGGGTCTTGATTGGCTTGCAATCCTCCATCTTGAACTTCTTAAGTAGATCATAAGTGTACTTTTCTTGAGAGATGAAGGTCCCTTCTCTCATTTGATTCACTTGAAAGCCGAGGAAGAAGGTTAGCTCGCCAATCATTGACATCTCGAACTCCTTGGACATCAAGTCACCAAACTCCTTACAATGATCTTGGTTTGTTGACCCAAATATAATGTCATCGACATATACTTGGCAAACGAAGATCTCTCCATTAAGCTTCTTGGTGAATAGTGTAGTGTCGATGATCCCGATCTTGAAGCCCTTCTTGATTAGGAAGTCCCTTAGCCTCTCATACCAAGCTCTTGGAGCTTGCTTCAATCCGTAGAGTGCCTTGGACAACCTATACACATGATTAGGCAAGTTTGGGTCTTCAAACCCGGGAGGTTGTGAGACATAGACAAGTTCATTTATGAAACCATTTAAGAAGACGCTCTTCACATCCATTTGAAAGAGTTTCATTTTGTGATGTGAAGCATACGCCAAAAGGATACGAATGGCTTCAAGTCTTGCAACCGAAGCAAAGGTCTCTCCAAAATCGAGTCCTTCTACTTGAGAGAACCCCTTTACCACCAATCTTGCTTTGTTCCTCACAACCACGCCTTGATCATCTTGCTTGTTCCTAAACACCCACTTGGTGCCAATGATTCTTGCATCCTTTGGCTTCTCTTCAAGTGTCCACACTTGGTTCCGGGTGAAGTTGTTGAGTTCTTCATGCATGGAATTCACCCAATCTGGATCCGCAAGTGCTTCTTCTACACTAGTAGGCTCAACAAAGGAAACAAACGAGTGATGTTCAACATAAGATGCAAGTCTAGAGCAAGTCATTACTCCCTTTGATGGACTTCCTATGATTTGATCATGGGGGTGAGCTTGAAGGATAGATGTTGATCTTCTATTTGTCTCTTGAGGAGGAGGATGCGGTGCTTCAACATTGCTTGCTTCGGCCTCGGCTTGATCTTGAGGAATGTGAGTGTCTTCTTGAGCTTCCCTCACTTGATCTCCTTCATCAACTTGAGGCGTGTGGGGTGGAGAAGGATCTTGATTTGCTTCATCTTCAACTTCTTCCACCTCTTGCGGGTTGATAGCACCAATTGGCATATTCTTCATTGCCTCCCTCAAGGGTTCATCACCTACATCAATATCCTCAAGCGCTCCTTGAGAGCCATTAGTTTCATCAAACTCCAAGTCATACGTTTCTTCAACTAAGCCGGTGGCTTTGTTAAATACACGGTATGCCTTGGATTTAAGTGAATAACCAACAAGGAAACCAAGGTCACACCGCCGTTGGAATTTACCCAAGTGTTGGCGCTTCTTGTAGATGTACACCTTGCAACCAAACACCCGGAAGAATGAAATATCCGGCTTCTTCCCATTGACAAGCTCATAGGGGGTATTCTTTAATAGCCTTTGGACGAAGAGACGGTTTGTCGCGTAGCAAGCGGTGTTGATTGCCTCCGCCCAAAACTTCTCGGGAGTGTTGTACTCATCAAGCATAGACCTTGCTAGAGTTATGAGTGTCCGGTTCTTCCTCTCTACGACACCATTTTGTTGTGGAGTATATGTGGCGGACACCTCATGCTTGATCCCAACTTCATCACAATAATCTTCAATCTTTGTGTTCACAAATTCGGTGCCATTGTCACTTCTAATCTTCTTTATCTTTACATCAAATTCATTTTGAGCTCTTGTAGCAAATTTCTTGAAGATGCCTTGTGTTTCTCCCTTATCTTGAAGAAAGAACACCCAAGTGTACCGAGAGTAGTCATCCACTACCACCAAGCAATAGAGATTTCCTCCAAGACTAGCATAAGTGGTAGGGACAAATAGATCCATGTGTAGCAACTCTAGTACTCTTGAGGTTGACATGAAAGCTTTGGTTGGATGAGTGTTTGCCACTTGCTTGCCGGCTTGACATGCACTACAAAGTTTGTCCTTCTCAAACACCACATCCTTGATTCCTCTAACCATTTCCTTCTTGACAAGCTTCTTCAAGGTTGACATGCCCACATGAGCTAATCTTCTATGCCATAACCAACCCAAAGAATTCTTGGAGAATAAAAAGCTTGCAAGTTTGCTTCATTAGAAGTGAAGTCCACTAAGTAGAGGTTGTTGTGCCAAAACCCTTTGAATATCATTGATGAATCTTCAATCTTGGTCACAATCACCTCATTTGGAGTGAAGAGACAATGAAACCCGAGATCACAAAGTTGACCAACCGATAGCAAGTTGAAGCTCAATGATTGTACTAGCAAGACATTGGAAATTGATTGATCTTGGGAGATAGCCACTTTGCCTAAGCCTTGAACTTTGCCCTTTGAATTATCCCCAAAAGTAATCTTGTCTTGATTTGCACAATCCTCATCAAGTGTGGTGAACATTCGGGGGTCGCCGGTCATGTGTTGAGTGCAACCACTATCAATTACCCAATGGCTCCCACCGGTCTTGTAGTTCACCTACACACAAGCAACTTGGAGTTAAGCTTGTTGTTTGGGAACCCCCTTAGTGCAGGGCCCCATTGCCTTGTCAACCAACTCCTTAGCAACCCAAAGAACCCTAGGCTTGTTCTTCATTGGTGGTCCAAGAAACACCACAAGTGGTCTACCCTTGGAATCTTTGTTGACGACATAGTGAGCATCATGAGCAAATGGCCTAGTGTGCTTGGGCAAGGTCTTGGGAAGTGGAGTCTTGCATTGAAATGAGAGATGACCCACTTGTCCACATCCAAAACACCTCTTAGGCTTGGACTTTGGCTTCTCTTGATTGTAGCCATTGTACTTGTTCTTGTAGTAGTTCTTGGCTTCAATCTTGACCTTGGCCTTCATCACTTGGTTCTCCTTGTACCCAATACCGGTCTTGTCATTCTTCATGACGGTGCTCATTAGAAGCTCACTTTGGAGATTATGGCCCTTGGTGAACTTTTCAAGGCCACTTGTAAGCTTGGTCTTGTCATTCTTGAGCTTGGAAATTTCTTCTCGTAGAGAGTTGATCAAAGTGATAGCATCTTTGTCTTCTTCTTGAGCCGGCTTGATGGTGAAGGGCTTGTTTGCCTTGAGGTTGATTAGCTCTTCCTTGAGCTTTGAGTTCTCTTCACTCATCTTCATATAATCATCATACTTGTCAGCTTCTACAACTCTCTTGCCCTTGCACTTGGCACTTTGCTCAAGAACCACATCATCAAGCTCGATATCACAAGAGGTAGCACTTGCACACTTAGCACACGGGTTAGTAGCAACATGTGTAAGATCTTGAGTAAGTAATTCATTTGCTACCACTAGTGTGCCATGATCACTTTTCACTTGGTTGTAGTCATCTTTTAGCAAGTTAAACCTTGTGAGGAGCTCTTGGGATGACCTCTCAAGCTTATCATGTTTCTCATTGTCTTGCTTAAGAGAGGCTTTGAGCTCCCTAGTGCTAGATGTGAGAGAGTTAATCTCAAGCTTCAAATCATCATTAGCACTAGACAAATTGTCAAGCTTATCATGCAAGTTTTCTTTGATTTTAAGAAGTTTGTAATTTTTACTCTTGTACTTCCTTATGATGCAAGCATACTTGTTGCAAATTTTAATTAGCTCATCATAGGAAGGTGCTTCTTCATCATCACTATCATCACTAGAGAGGTCATCACCATCATCCTCTTTTTGTACCTTTTTGTCACCTTTAGCCATAAGGCATAAGTGTGTAGAGGATGAGCCCGGCGATGAGGGAGGAGGTGGTGGTGGAATCAAAGAACCAATCACCAAAGCGGCCACCTTCTCTCCTTCACTCTCATCATCGGAGGAGTCACTTGAATCATCAATGTCGGTGAGCCAATCACCCACAATGTAAGCCTTGCCATCCTTCTTCTTCTTGTGGAAGTTGAAGTTCTTCTTCTTCTTGTATGACTTGTCTTGCTTCTTGTCATCATCACTTGAGTCATCATTGCCGCCCTTGTTCTTCTTAAAGTTCTTGAACTTGTTGTTCTTAAACTTGTCTTTCTTCTCTTCGGGACATGCATGGGCTAGATGACCAAGAGTGCCGCAATTGTAGCACTTCATTTGGGAGATTGGCTTCCTTGAAGAGCTTGTGAAGAATTTCTTCTTCTTTGAGTCAAACTTGACTCCATTCTTGTTTAGTCTCTTCAACATCTTAGCGGTCTTCTTCACCATGAGAGCGATGTTGTCTTCATCATCATCATCACTTGTACTCTCAACGACATATTGAATCTTGCACTTCTCCTTGGAAGATGCCTTGAGAGCCAAGTCCTTCTTCTCCTTCTTCTCTTTCTTCTTGGAGGATGATGAAGTTCCATCATTGATCTTCATGTACATCTCATGAGCACTAATCTTGCCCAACACTTGCGTTGGTGTAGTTGCGGAGAGATCGCCTTGATGAAGAACCGTGACGATGTGGCTATACTTGTCTATTGGGAGGAAACAAAGTATCTTGCGCACCACATTGGCCGGTGTCATTTGAGAGAGTCCAAGGCCATTCAACTCCTCTACAAGCATATTCAAGCGAGAATACATTTCATTAGCATTTTCATGAGATAGCATAGTGAAAGCATTTAACTTGGCAATGATAAGGTGATAACGCTCTTCTCTTTCACATTTAGTGCCCTCGTGAAGAGCATAAATGTTTGTCCAAATCTCATGTGCGGTTTTGCAATTCCGCACACGGTTGAACACATCCTTGCAAATGCCACAGAAAAGAATGTTCTTTGCCTTGGCATTATTCTTCTCAAAGTATGGGTCCTCGGCGAACACCGATCCACCTTGGGTGGCGGCTTTGTGAACGCCGACATCCACGGCCTCAAGGTAGGCCTCCATCCGCACTTTCCAATACGGAAAGTCATCCCCATCGAACATGGGTGGCGGTCCATCCCCATGGGACATCTTGCTCTAGGAGGTGAAGCCTAAATTAGAGCAACCTTGCTCTGATACCAATTGAAAGGATCAAGATGCCCAAGAGGGGGGGGGGGTGAATTGGGCTTGTTTTAAATTTCTAAAGCAAATATGAAAACCTATCAAATGCCAATCACCCCTTAGTGCCTACGATCCGTGTGTCCTAGCTAGAAAGCGGTAGCAGTTCATAGGAATTAAAAGCAACCTAAGCAATTCTAGTAGATAAAGTAAAAACAAGACGGAAAGTAATGCGGAAATGTAAAAAGCTAGGGAAAAGAAATTCTCAGTGACGCAGCGATTTTTTCCCGAGGTATCGAGGTGTCGACACACCCCCCCTAGTCCTCGTTAGAGCACCTCGCAAGGTATCGCTCCCCCTCTACCCGCGCAAGGGTAGAGTGCTCTCTACGGGCTGATTCTTCGCCACTCCGGCTCGGTGAATCGCCCACAACCGATCACAAGAGCTTGGAGAAGAGCCGCCAACAATCTTCCGGCGGTCACTTCCTCCGAACACCACCAAACCGTCTAGGTGCTGTCGAACACCAAGAGTAACAATCACAAGACCTTCACTTGACCCACTCAAGGCTAGGAAGGTGGATGGATGCACACAAGTCACTCCTAATCACTCTAGGAGGGAAGAACAAGATGAACTCTCTCTAATCTCTCCCTCACTAGCCTCTTGGCTCTCCAAAGGATTTCTCAAGGTGTCACCAGCTGAAACAATGGCCAAGAGTCCCTCTAAGGACCAAGGGGGCAACTATAAATAGTCTCCACCTCCAAAACTAGCCGTTTTTTTGCTTTTTCTTCTCTCTGTGAAGCCACCGGACTAGTCCGGAGCTCACACCACCGGACCATGCACACTGGTCCGGAGCTCACTCTGGATTCAAACTCAGGCACCGTCGGACTACTCTGCTTGGTCCGACGCACTGGTCCGACGCTCTGGTCCGGAGCCTCGATGCTCTCTGAGTGAAAAACTTTCTCTCTTTTACGAACCACCGGACCACTCTCCTTGGTCCGGTGCCCTGGTCCGACGCTCTGGTCCGGAGCCAGGGAGCCCTCTGCATAAACCCAAACCCTTGTCTTGAGGCGTCGGACACACCGTCGGACTAGTCCGGAGCCTTCTCTGTCTCTGAACCAAGCCACCGGACCACTCTCCTATGGTCCGGTGCTTTCCAGACAGGTGGTCCGGAGCTCCTCGAGCTGAGAATCTGCCTAAGTCAGGGACCGTCGGACCACTCTCCTTGGTCCGACGCCCACTTAGCAGAGTGGTCCGGAGCCTGTTTCTCCCTCTTTTTCAACTGATTTCGCTGAGATTTCTCAAGGGATTTTGCTCCTACCATTTCTAGGGTTTATCAAGGGCTGAAAGCAAGGTCTCTAGGACAAGTTGTGACAAGCGTGCATATACCCACTCTCCTAAACTCTCCTAGGTCAAGCTACTAACCTCATAGCCCCCTTTATAGTACGGTCAAAGGAAAAACAAAAGCCCTAGCTATACTTAGTGCCCTTCTCAACCTTACGGCACTAAGAACTAGCCTAGTCTTCAACTTGTATCACCGTCCTTTGCAACCGAAACGATTTCCATCTTGGGGGCATGAATATCCATTAAGCCCATTCAAATTGCATCACTAATGACCTAACACAAATGACTTTGCCTCTGCAAAACACACGTTAGTCATAGTGATCTAGTATTGTCGTTTATCGCCTAAACACAAGGGTCCATGATTCTACAGCTCACTCATATAATAGTTTGACCTTTACAATTAATATATGACCTCACTTGTCTATGTCACAGTGTTTCTTGATTCTTGTGTCTAACCTGGTTGTAAGCTTACAACTCACTTCTCTTCTCTTCTCTCTCTTTCACCTCAACATTTACTCAACTTACAGCTCATTACTATACTTGCTCTAACAACGATTTTAGCTGAATATATAGTAGGCAGCTTGGCCAACTTCATCCCTGAGTTTTTCTTTATATATAGGCCCACTGTTGTCCCTAAGCTTCTAGAGTAGTACACCTACACTAGTAAAGACAAGAAATTAAAGTAAGTGCAAGAAATAAATGGAGTACACTAGTACAAAATAGACTTTCGATTTAACACATTAGTCCCGGTTAGAATTGAAACCGGGGCTAATGTGATCATTAGTCCCGAATTCAAGTTTTATGGGCTACGCGAAAGATCTTTAGTCCCGGTTGGTAACACCAACCCGGGTTAAATAATCTCCTTTAGTCCCAGATAGAGTTCATTGACAAATGTTTTCTTTAGTGTTTTCAACTTGAAATAAACATGTCTAGTTCAATTATATGAGTTTCTAATCAATTTATCATCTTTTATAGGCTATCCTTGAGCTACCTAGCTAGTCCTTGAACCGATGCAATGAAAATCATAATCAAGGTCAATCAAACCATATGGTCATTGTGTTGTGACTCTAAATAGTAAAGTCGCTGAAAAACACAAGTTACTCACAATAACATGTTGCCATTAATCATTGAAACCGAATTACCTAGATGTTTCAGACGCATAGAAAATAGGTGATGGGCACGCATTGATGCTCTGCTCCGGCCTAGGGTTTGAGATGGACAATATTACCATGTTTTCCACATCAAGTTTTATTTGGTTAATTTAGCATTCGACTGTGCAGCGTTTTCTGTTCCAAATCCACTTATATTCTTAGTATTGGATGTCAACGCGCCGCAACGTAGTCTACTATATAGGGTAGACTCAGACTAATAAGTAATTTATTCAACACGGTATGTGCATATTGTCAAAAAAAAACACGGTATGTGCAGTCACTTTTAAGTCTAAATCTATACAAAACATATATATAAGTGTTCTAGAAAGAAGTAGACTACTATTTTTTTATCTAACGAGATATGCGTGCAGGTTGACCCATCACACACTCATCATATAAGTGACTACATGGATAAACTTATGTACATATATGATGAGTCATCACTTGATCAGTGTTGCTGTAGTATATCCATTTGAACTGCAAGATAGTGCTGGGCCTATTATGTATAGTTGTAATAAGGCTCCTGTTTGAATCCATAGAGCTAATGCTTAGCTACTAATTATAATTAGCTTTTTATTTAAACAACTTTACCTAATAGTCTAGCTCATTATTCAATGAATATATATCTAGCTAACAACTAGCTTATTAGTTGAATCAAACTAGCTAATAGTTAGCTGCTATAAGCATTACGTCAAAGTGTTGCCTAAAAGCCCTCCGTGACTGACACTAGTTTTGTCCGCTGTGGAAACTCCAATGATTTACCACAGCGGACATTTTTTTATTTACTGTGATGGACATTTTCGCCCGTCACGGTAAATTGATTTACCGCAACAGGCCTTTTAAGGTGCCCGCCACAGAAAATACCATATTTACCGCATCGGACACGTTAAGATGCCCGTTGCGGTAAATACCTTATTTACCGCAGCGAACACGTTAATTAATGGGTTGGCACGATAGTGGCCCGATTATTCTTAATCGTTGGATGACCTTGGATAAACTACAGCCCTTGGATGCATATGAAGCCATATATAAACAGAATTCTAAACCTAGCTCCCATCAGTCCATCCCTCTCGGCCGCCACCACAACTCCCTCTCCGGTTCCGGTTCCGATCCCTTATCTCTCTCGTCCTTATGTGTTATGCAGTGGTGGCAATGCCAGAGGGCGCACCTGTTGCGCACGCACAGCAGGCGGCGACAGCGACGGCACGGGAGGGCGCACAACGACGGCGTCGCGGCAGCAGCAGCGGCGGCGCGCGGGAGCCCACAAGGACAGCGGCGCGGCAGCAGCGGCGGCGGCGGGGGGGGGGGGGGGGGGGGGAGAGAGCGCACAGCGACGCCGGCGCGACAGCAAAAGCGGCGTGCGCGACACACAGCGAGGTCTCGAGCATGGTCTCGTGCCAGGTCCGGGCCGCCCGTTTGACCAAGTTTGTCGCCAACATCGTCCCTGTGCAAGAGGACGAGACCATGCTCTCGCTCCGTGTCCTCGTCGACCACTCCATCGTCGAGAGCTTCGCGCAGGGCAGAAGGTCCACCGCCACCTCCTGCGTCTACCCCATCGAGGCCATCTACGCCAACGCCAGTGTGTTCCTGTTCAATAACGTCACCGCCGCGCGCACCACGGCAAAGAAGCTCGTCGTCCACGAGATGGACTCATCCTACAACCATGCGCGTCACGGCAAGCACGGTTGTGCGAGACCCAGATCGACGGCGGCGGCAGCGTAGTCCTGGATGGGCTCGGCGGGCCCGAGATGGGCTTACCGGACCTATCCGAGGTTATTCTATTTTTGTTTGTTTTTCTAAAATTAGTTACCGCAGCGAGCACTAGCGTCCGTTGTGGTGGCACCACGATTTATCGTGACCTTGTCAACCGTAGCGGACGTGTTTGTCCGCTACAATAAATGGAAAGGGTCCGTCACAAAAAAGAATGATGGCGTAGTGAAGCTATATATACGAGCTAGCTAACTATTAACAACTAAGATCGAGTACAATAATAGAGCCGAATATTTAGCTAGTAGTGGTCTCTAATTTGTTGAAAATAAACTTTTTTATTATTACATCTACTTATATCCTACCTTCTCTTTTCTATCCCCTCACATTGATTTGATATATGGGTCCACCAGTGCATATGTTTTCCTGTCCAACTTGTTGTTTACATGGGAACCAAAACTCTCTCTCCTTTTTTTTCATCTCTAGTCTCTACATCAACATTTTGTTTAGTTATTAGCTAATTATTATACTTGCTCTAATAGATCAAGACCTAATAATAATTCAGGGTGCAGTGCATATCGATCGTCATGCGTGACTTGGGCACAGATAACACCATCCAAATTAGTCGCACGCAACTCACGTGCACGACAGAAACGGCAGTGTCAAGTACAAAGCCAAAGCCAAAGTGCATTATTTGGTGATAGGAAGATTTTTTTTTTTTTGCGAGGATTTGTTGATAGGAAGATGACAGCAAGAAGGCGCATAGAAATAGATCGACTACTGCTAGCGAGGTACAGGCGGCGAGTACATATTGACATATTGTCCATATCCTTGGCCACAGCACCTTCTAGATCAACAGTACTAAACAAATAATAACGTCATCAGCTCTCGAGCTTAATTCCTTATCATTGCAAGATTAAATTAAGGAAATAACTATATAACGCTTTACTAGTACTGTATAACACTATATATATAATAAGAAAGCAAGAGCTCGTGAACTTAATTAAATTGGATGATCTCCTTTATTTGTGTTATTTAAGATTGAGTTGTTGTTGTTTATTACTCTCTCATAAAAAAAGAGTGGAAATATCGGTTCACAACAGTCCAACAATCGTAGGTTTGACCAGATATATTCCTAAAAAGTACTAAATTCCCTAATATTTATGATAGTAATAATATCACTATATTTGATCATGAAATATGTTTTATAATAAATATATTTAAAGATACACATAGTAATATTGCTTTTTTTATATAAATTTAGTTAAAGTTAGAATTGTTTAACTTCTCAAAAAGCAAGACTTTATTTTTTTCAGTATGAAAAGACAAAGGAATACTTTTTCGTTAAGAGTTACCTAGACTGTACCCTTTCGTGGTGGTCATCGTGAATTTTAGTCATGATCAATAATGGCATACGGTATCCCAAAAAGGCCAAAAAAAATGGCATTTTGGATAGTATATCAAAATAAGCATGACCAGATATTTGGTATTATAGTATTATACAGAAACTTTTAGTTATAGCGCAGTGGTTATTTAGAAAAAAAATCCCATGTTAATTTTTATAGTTCAATTGCAATATTAATTAATTAGAAAATTATACATTATTTTTTTTGAAAGTTTAATTAAATCATTTGTTACGTTCACTGTATGCAACCGGAGCAAAAATACTACATGTATCCGATCCGTTAATGTGATACATTTAGCCCTCTCCAAATTTTCATTTATGACCAGAGGTGGAAAACTTTCCTGACCTTGACAAATAAAAGCCTTATCTGTAGCGCGGCCGCGCGCATGCCATACCAGGCATCTTCCCTGCTTTTAGCTGATTGGCAGAACTTTTGCCACGTTTTTCTTTTAGTTTTGAAACAAAAGCACATAATGTAGACACTCACTCACGTCTCACACGCAAATTTGCAGTACCAACAAAGGTACAGGTATCTTACATCTACCAGCAGGATCCTAGAGAGACTAACTATTTAAGCCGGTAGATCTTGATATTGACGCACCATTAAATGAATAACATAAGTTTTCTATCTAACTAAACTAGAAAATAGATCGATGATCTCTACAATCTAGAACTTGAATCTAAGCCACCCCACCACCCCACCCTTGATGAGCAGCATGTTCATGAGTAATAACTTGCTTTTAACGTGTTTTTCAAAAGTTATTGCAAGCACATCTTTAACGACTATTTGAACCAACTATTATAAGAATAAATTAATAAGCTGCAACTAAATTATTTTCTTTAAAGTTATTGTTTAGAGGCTGCATCATAGTATCCAAACAATCGATTCACCTCGATCAGTAAAGTCGCTGTCAATGCAAACAAAGTCCATATATATGGATTGACACCAGTCAAACTAAATGCAAGATTGTTTACAGCACCATATATATGGATTGACACCAATCAAACTAAATGCTAACAAAGTCTCAGTAATAACCCTGCCAATGCAAGATTGTTTACAGCATCATATATATGCAACATAAGGAAATGGACCGTGCGCGGGATCATGATGATGACACATGATGGATAATATACTATTCGGTACTAGTATAATTAAGTATAACACACATGCTTGAAAACGATGTGATCTAGTATTTTGCAAGTTGCTGATGAATATGCATGACAGATACATGAAAAATATTCCCGCGTTTATTTAATTAGATGATAAATATATATAGCCACAGTAGCCTATAGCCTTTACCTGAAAGCATGCACATGAGTTGGACATGTACAAGACCTCATCAGTAGGATAGCTAATGCCATAAAATTACAACCTTTCCCCTGCGCCCCGGCCCTAAAACAAGGTTAAGAAAAGGGCAGCTACACATTATTAATTACACGTACACGTGCACAAACAAAGGGCATGTTTGGCAGTTCTGCAAACAGCTTACTGGAGGAATCGTTTTTTCAGTAAAACATAGAGAAGTCAGAGCTGTTTTGGAGAAGTTACAAATTGTGGTGCTCTGTTGATGAATTCTACTACTTTTACCATGCATTAATTCATCTATCGTTTTCCCCAAAACTCCGTTAAGAAAGGTCACGGATCATACTATGATTATATGTATATATTCTCTGGAGGAGCCCCTGAGGAAGAGCCCTATCAACAGACCCAAAATCTTTTTGCAAAATCTCTCTGGATAAATGTACCATGCTCTGTTGATGAATTCTACTACTTTTACCATGCATTAATTCATCTATCGTTTTCCCCAAAACTCCGTTAAGAAAGGTCACGGATCATACTATGATTATATGTATATATTTCAGTACGCATGCATATGCAACTAATAATGCCGGCCGCATAGCAATGCAGGATGCATGCACCGTATTGTATAGCAGCGTAGTCTTGTAAAGCACATCATCATCATCATGCATGTAGATCGAAGTGTAGTAGATGTAGCTGCTTGCTTGCTAGTATCTGAAGTAGGAGTCTCTCGAATCGAAGCTCCAGAGAGAAGCGCTCGCGCCATGGATACCGTCATCCAGCATCATGTCATCGTCCGCGGCCACGGCCGGCGCCGGCGGCGGCACCTGCAGGAAGTCGTACGCATTGCTTCCCCAGCCGGTAGGGGAGAAGAGCGGCGGCGGGTGCGCCATGACGGGCTGCCAGTCGATGCCCCCGTCGGCGCGCACGGGCGCCACCACCTCTGCCGCGCTGCTGCTGGTAGCAGCGTCGTGCGCCGAGGAGTAGTAGTAATAGTCCCACGGCGGCGCCGAGCAGCCGTCGGCGTCGTCCATGATGAGCGCCGCGGCCGCCTGCTGGGCCGTGACGGCGGCGCGGTTGGCGTGGGAGAGCGCGGCGGCCTGCACCTCCCGCGGGTCGCTGCTGCACCCACCGGCACGGCACGGCGGCGGCGAGTCCGGGAAGTTGAGGTCCGCGCCCGCGGCGCCCCGGCCGCGAAGGCAGACGAAGGCGGCGTCGAAGGCGCGCGCGGCCTTGTCGGGGGCGTCGTAGGAGCCCAGCCAGATGCGCTCGCGGCTGTTGGGCAGCCGGATCTCCGACACCCACTTGCCCCACTTGCGCTTCCGCACGCCCTTGAACTTTTTCCTGCTGCTGCTGCTGCTCCCGGCCTCCGTCTCCGGCGATGACGACATGGCGCCGCGGCTGCGGTGCAATGGCGCGAGCCGATCGAATGAGCTGCTGCTGCCGAAGCCTGCTAGTCCTACGTCGTGGATGGCGATCACGGGCATGGCATGATGAATCTTGGTGGGCTCGGCTACTTATACGTCGTCACCGATGAGCGAGGTCGCGCGCGGCGCGTTGACCCGAGATTCAACTCGAGAATGGCGCGTCCGACGGCGACGTGCCGTGGTGCCAGCCAGCCACATGGCAGGCGGCGGTCCTGCAGGTGCAGGCCAGGACACGAGTCGGGACTTGGGAGCGCGTCCGCTAGCTGGGCTGGGCGAGCCCCGGTGGGGCCCACCCCGATGTGGTCTTCTAGTAGGCCTCATTGGATTGGGAGGATGAGACTACGATGATGGTCTCTTGTCCTATTTGGAAATTTTGCTTCTTTCTTTTTTGTTTCCTACTGTATGCTCTTAATGACTACAGTAGTACGCATGATTGATCGTGTTGCTGTCTTTCTTTTTTACGCCTACAATTTCTGATGCACTGGTTTGTGCTCCGTCCTTGTCTGCTTCTTGATATTTATTACTACAGTAATTAAGTACACGCATCAACATCACATAGTATATGAAAGTCTTTTTTTTTTCTACCATTTCTTCTTGGCAAACTTTTCTTGCTTTGACCATCAGCATCAAGACATAGAGAATATGTTATATTGACAACATAAGGTTTATGTTACAGCATCTTTGATCGCAAAAAAAAAAAATAAAAAAAATGTTACAGCATCTTTGATACGGTTCAGCTGGTGGTAGGTTCCTCCCCATAGAAAGGTTTGTTTGTGAATTCAGCTGGTGATCACTTTTGCAAAAATCATGGCTTGTGGGCTGGTTTCTAATTATAAGGTCAGTCTCAGTAAAAGATTTATTTGTATTTAGCACGTATGTATTTTTTGATGACATGATAATATTTTAATGAAGAGAGATAAGAAATGAGTTTCATGAAGATATAAAACTCTCTTAGCACAATTACAAACTCTCTGAGTCATAAAACTAAATGTTTAGAAAAGATTACAGTTTAACACCAATGGCAATGGGAGATCTGAATTGTAGTAATAAATCTCAAAATGCATTTTTGGGTCAAAAACTTTTATAAGGGTACATATCATCCTTTAGGTCCAAACGGGTGGCATGTGATGTGACGTTGGGGTGCATTGCATAGCAGGTCAGGTCTCGTATTCAACAAGAAAATAAGGGCACGTTTGGATCACTTATAGCACTAAAAATTAGCACCTAAGATTAGTACTAATGGATCCAAATAGAGATGCTAATAAACCTACTAATTATTAGCTAAGAGGTTGGTAAGTATTAGTTGTATTAGCTACTCCGTTTAGAGTTGCTAATAGGTGTTAAATTAGCCACGTTTTAATCTATGAGGAGATGGATGCAAAGAGTCTCATACTATCCAAGCAGGCCTTAAATTAAATGTGTGCGTTCATGAAGTTGCCCCATTGGGGGGGGGGGGGGGGGGGGGGGGGGGGGGGGGGTAAACCCGGCCCCTCGTTTGTGGCGAGGATGCTCTGGCCGGAGGGATAAGACTACGTTGCGTTGGTGCCGCCGGCTGAGGTAGCGGCGCGGTCGGTATTCAGCGCAGCCCTGCGTCCGTCGGCGGCGCCAATGACCATCGGCGAACTTTTCCATGCAATCCGCCGGGAAAGCAACCTGCAGGAAAAAGCACTGCAGGTCGGAGCCGCTGTTGCCTGCACTTTCCCACGCTGCGGTGCCGCGGCGACTCGCCATTGGCGCAGCAGCTCGGCGACGTCAACTCAAGCCAGTGTGAGAAAGTGAGAGATCTCCTTCTGCTGTGCTGTCACATGATCAGATCACTAGCCGGGTCAAGACTTCACCCTATCGCTTTTTACCTTTTTGTGGCACAAGGTCGGCTGGCTGGCAGCGAGGCTGATCGAGTCGAGTGAACGGACGCTAAGGTGAGGCGATGGGACGGGAACGGGACCATGGGAGGGTGTGGTGGCTCCACGGTCAATGCTGGTGGAACGACGGCTTGAACGCTGGATTGTGACACGAAACGCCAGCCAGGGGTGTGGTGTGGCCGGCTGCGTTGTGCGTGCGGTGCCTGCCTACGAGCTGGAGACTTCTGACGAGTCCGCGTCTTATCCGGTTGGGCCAGCCGGGGTGTAGACGGACCCCAGCACAGCACGGTGTATGAACGGCATCGGGGCGGCCTATACGCATGTGCCACAGGCCCACGGTGCCCAAATGAAGCCCTTTCTTCGTGCGACCGAATTTCTGAATGCTTATTGTTGTTGTTCCTCAAAGGACAGTCAGACAAGACGACCAAGCAGAAAAAACGGAAAGCCGCGAGGAAGCCTACAGCGTTGCCAGGCCGCCAGGGATCCCCATTCCCACAAAAATGGCGACGCAGCAGCAGCGAATTATCATAACAACTAGGGATGGTACCACTGGCTGGCGTGGCATCCTGCTCCTGCACCGCTGTTCCTTCTCCAGCCCAGCTGCTCAGGAGAGGACGGCCATCAGATCCGACACCCTCAGCACGATGTAGTTGGTGCCATCGGCGCCCTTGAACTCGCTGCCGGCGTACTTGGAGTACAGGACGGTGCTCCCTGCGGGGACAGACAACGGGCTCCTCTTGCCTTCCTCGTCCAGGGGACCTGGGCCAACAGCTACGACCTGTATCCAACCAAGAAATACTGTCGTTTTCACATTTTTGGCTTCTGGTTTGTACTAGATGCAAAGTCATAGTTAAGCTCTAACATGGCGTACAGTCCAAAACAGTACAGTTCGGGACCATGTTATTATTATCGCATTAAGGATTATTGACTCTTGCATCTTGCAGAATATAAGTGTCCAAAAAAAGGAACTAAAGAAACCGAGTAACTGACCGTTCCGATAGATGGCTTCTCCTTGGTAGTTTCGGTAAGCAATAAACCACCTGGAGTTTTGTATTCAGCTTCAGCAACCTGTCCGAAGAGAAACACCATGCAAAACAGGTGGTTTTAAATACAAGGGTGAACCAGCTGAACCTTAACCTGAATGGCAAGGCATACTGCGTTGAAATAAGCATGAATACGGCGACTGTGTAATCAGATCTAGATCGAATAAATATGTGATGACTACCTTGATTAGAACCCGGTCATTCAGAGGCTTTAATTCTTTCACATCATCGGTTTCTAAGATACCTATAATGTCATCCTCTTTGAGAAGCAGATGGTTGTAATCATTCAACTCAACCTCAGTTCCAGCATACTTTGAATACACAACTTGAGCTCCAACCTGAAGTAGTAGCAAATGCACATGTTAGCATGTATTCTCTTTTCTTGGCAACAATTGGGGGAAAGCCTACTTGTATTAAGAACTATGACACCAGAACACACATACAAAGAATTCAGATGGAAACAGAAATAACATCAGACGTGTAAAATTGTGGATCAAACAGGCAGTACAAGTGCTTTGACAGCTCCATCTTGTAGTATGACTCTAACTAGTAGATTGGTTATATTCCAAATAGGTAAGGTAAAAGGCTCGCTCTGTTTGTTTAAGATGTGATTTTCTTATTCATAAACTGGGATAAAGTGACAGCACATGGCTTTCAAGTGAAACTTTTCTTTCTCTATCACAACCAATTCTTTGTGTAGGACAAGGGATACAAAGTACTGAAACGGGTACCATTTCTCTGTCCACCAACAGCTAATGGAATAGGTGAATAGCTACTACACCTGCTCACATAGGAATGTGTACTCATATACAAAGTTTTTGCAAAGAACATACCTGAATGCTGACATCAACTTTTTTATCCCCAATTATCCTTCCTTCTCCAACAGCAACTACCTCACCACCCTGAGGTTTGGACTGAGCAGTCGTAGGGAGCAAAATTCCACCAGTTGTCTTCTCCTCGGAAGAGTTAATCTTTACAAGCACTCTATCGGCCAAGGGCTTAAGTGTTGTATACTACAATGAATAACATGACATAGTGTTTATTTCTGCAAAACATTAAAAATAGTCTTTGGAAAACAAATGAAATTATCTGTGCCAAGTGAGGAGGCTGCAAGATATATCCCAACGGCCCAACCAACAAAATGTTAAGTACTCCCTAGTATCCAAATTATAAAATGTTTTGGGTTTTCTAGTACAATAGCTTTTGCTATGCATTTAGGTACACTATGTCTAGATATATAGTAAAAGCAATATATATAGAAATGCTAAAATGTCTTATACTCCCTCTGTTTGAAATTACAAGACGTTTTGGCTTTTCTAAAAACATTACAAAAACAATGTATCTAGACATAGTTTATATCTAAGTGCACTGGAAAAGTTAGGTATCTAGAAAAAACCGAGATTATTATAATTTGGAACAGAGAGGATTCAGACTAGATATTGAACTAAAATGGTAACCGGTTACAGATTAAACATAATTTCTTTACTATTCTCTCCATAACACAATGCACTTCAACACAGACCATGGAGTCAGGTGCCATCACCACATGTGAGCATTAAAATGAAACCACAACCAGACATTAGTGAGTTCGATCCACATCACAAACACCAGAGTTTTGAATTGTAAAAAGCTAACCAAACCCCAGCCATTTTGCCTCTATTCCGTCACAATCAAAGCCAAGGGGACCTAGCCAGTACCTCAGCGTGCACCAGCACTCTAATCAGTGGCTTCGCCTCGTGGCTCTTCTGCCTCGGTAAGCATATACAACAGCAAGAAATACGGCAATAGCCAATAACCAATCCCACTAACCCCATTCCCCGCCAAAACAACATCGCCAAGCTACATTGCCTGGGGCACGCACCTTGGGGGCGACGACGGTAGCAGCCCTGACGACGAGGCCGCGGAACGCCCGCCGCGTAGGGCCGACCTCGCGGACGGTCACCGTCGAGGGAAGCCGGAGCGCACCGATGGAGGCCTTCCCCTTCGCAGTGAAGGCTGCGGCGCCAACCCCCGCACCGGAGACCTGCAGCGACGCCATTCCTCGAGCAGATAAACCCTAGCGGATAGCACAGAGGACACAGGACAGCAAGAGCAGCGGAAGCCGCAGCGGAGCCGAACGAGCGCTTTATCCCCAGGGACACGCCACGCTTCTGGGGGAGCCCAGTGTAGTGATCCTCTTTATCCTGGATGGGCTTCGTCACGGCCCATTAACTATGGGCTTTGGAGTCAGTCGTGTCACTGGACGGTTAGTTTAGTTTCCTCGTCGCGCTGGGCCGCCGGCTTCCGCCGTTCCGCGGCGGAGGGAAGCCATGGGCGCCGCCGTAGCAGGGTGGACCGTGGCGGCGGTGCTGCTTCAGGTCGCCGGCCTCTCCCTCTTCCTCTACGGATTCTTCCCCGTGAAGCCCACGCTGCGTGGTTTCAGGTCCGCGCCTCTGCTTTGGTTTCTCTTGAGTCCTGACTCTGGCTGTGCTGTGAAACTTACGGTGTTCGGTCTCGTCTGGTTGTGTGCAGTGGAGCGGAGAGCTACCGGGTGCCGTCTTGCGGTTCCGTTAGTGCTGAGAAGCAGGAGCCGGCGCTTCCCCCGGATCAGCTCAGATCTCTGTACAGGGTAAGGCGTTGCTACTGTCTCCGTTCCTCGTACAGCTATGTGCTGCATTGTTATGCTGCCAAGACGAAGCTTGGGACGGTTGAGCTATTGGGAAAGTAGGGCAACTGCTCCCACAGCACACTGGATACTATGCATTTTCCCTTAAATGAAATTTGAAAATTCTGAAATGATCGCATTATCACTGGATACTTTGCATTTTTCCTTGAATGAAATT